>PVIH01020762.1:0-31476 GCA_004025045.1 Sigmodon hispidus
TTCTGAGAAACCTCCATATTGTATTCCAAAGTGGCTGAACAAGCTTACACTCCCACCAACAATGGAGGAGTGTTCCCCTTGTTCCGCATCCTCTCCAGCATAAGCTGTCATCTGTACCTTTTATCTTAGTCAATCTAACAGGTGTTAGGTGGTATCTCAAAGATGTTTTGATTTGCATTTCTCTGATGGCTAAAGATGATGAGCACTTTTTCAGGTGCCTTTCAGCCATGTGTAATTCCTCTGATGAGAATTCCCTTTTTAGATCTGTACCCCATTGTTTGATTGGGTTATTCAAGGTTTTGGGCTCTAGATTCTTGAGCTCTTTGTATATCTTAGAGATCAGTCCTCTCTCACTTGTACGGTTGGTGAAAATCTTTTCCCATTCTGTAGGCTGTCATTTTGTCCTATTGACAGTGCCTTTGGCTTTGCAGAAGCTTTCTAGCTTCAGGAGATCCCACTTATTGATTGTTGGTCTAAAACTCTGTGCCACTGGTGTTATATTTAGGAAGTGTCACCTGTGCCAATTCGTAGAAGTGTACTTCCTACTTTCTTTTCTATCAAGTTTAAAGTGGCTGGGTTTATGTTGAGGTCTTCGGTCCACTTGGATTTGAGTTTTGTGCAGGGTGACAGGCTTGGATCTATTTGCGTTTTTGTACACACTTCCATCCAGCAATGCCAACACCATTTGTTAAATATGCTATCTTTTTTCTATTGAATGTTTTGGGTCTTTTTGTCAAAGATCAGGTTTTCATAGGTTTTTGGGTTAATGTCTGGGTCCTCAATTCTATTCCATTGATCCACAAGTCAGTTTTTATGCCAGTACCAGGCTGTTTTTATTACTGTAGCTCTATAGTATAGCTTGAAGTCAGGGATGGTGATACCTCCTGAGGTTCTTTTGTTGAGTAAAATTGTTTTGGCAATCCTGGCTTTACTGTTATTCCAAATGAAATTGAGTATTGTTCTTTAGGTCCAAAAATATATATTCTAAATATTTGTCCTTTTATCTACAGATAAATGTAGTTCTTACTACTTGTCAAGGAAATTTTTTGAAACAGTAGAAGTCCATTACAAAAATCTGCAACCAATTAAAATGTAGAGTTATGGAGCACAGAATCAATGGATATATCCATCAAATGATTCCTGAACCCAAGTGTCAGGGAACATTTCTGAAGAGCAGCTAGAAAATAAATTTAAGAGCCAGTGGATCAAAGGGTTTGCTGTGAGATTGTGTCTTCTAGTAATACCATAAGTTACACCCATGTTCTCACGTTAAATCATGAGTTGAGCAGGACAACAGCAATAGACATGGTTAAGGGGAAGTAGAAAAGCCTATGGTACCTAAGCACTGCACAAAGAAATACAGGCAACTAAGGGATGCTAAAAGTAGGAAGAATAGTTTTTTTCTTGGGAAGGGCACACCAATTGATTATCCAGTGGTCAGTACTAAAAAATACATATATAGACTGAGAAGGTTATATTTAGGAATGTATATGTTTTCTCATATACATCTATGCCATGTAACTGAATTTTAGAGAGCAAGAAGGGATAGATGGGAAAATTTGAGGGGAAGAAAAGTAAGGCAGAAATGGTGTAATAATATTATAATCTCAAAATAAAAAAACACTATTTTGAAATTCCATTTCACCACTGTTACCATAGTTATATAGAAAAAATGCTGAATAGGATGTAGGGAAAGAAAAACCATTATATACTGTTGGTCAAAAGAACCCAAATTGGTACAGACACACTAGAACTCAATATGTACATTTCAGAAAAAGGTAAGAATAGGGCTATGATATAACCCAGCATCCCCACCACCAGACATATACCCAAAAGATTCAATTCTATTGCAGAGACATGCCAACTTTCATTATTGCTCTATTTCAAATAAGTTAAGAATGTAATCAGCCTAGATGTCTACCAAGTAATGAATGGATAATAAAAATGTGGTACATATAAAGAAATAGTTGTAGGGAAATGCATGAAACTGGTAGATATACTAGTTAAACTAGATCCAGAAAGATGAATGCCACATGTTTTCTCTCATACACAGATTTTAGCTTTGGACATTTAGATTTGTGTATTTAACTTGGAATGTCTCTAGAGGCCAGACATTCTTGGGGTTGGGAAGAGTCTTTAAAGGAGGTAGAACACATAATAGAACAAATGTGTTATGAAAGTAGAGAGAGAAATTCTGCAAGTGGAAAGGTTTAAACTAGAATGCCTTGGGGGGCATGAACATGAGAAAATAATGTGTGTTTGTGTATGAGTGCTTCCAGAATCATAGGTTAAATAAATAAAAATATCAATGCTAAACATGCATTCCATATGGTTGTTAACCATCGTCCCCTAAACAATTCAGGCTGTTGCCATTGCTCTTGAATAGCTAGACTCTACTGCTGAAGAAACTGGACAGTGAGGATCTATTACTAAAAGTGTGGAGTTTCTCCACACTTTGTGTGGGGTCCATAGAGAAATCAAATGGGAACTCAAGTGGAAGCTGCTACTTTTCAGATTGTTGAAAGGAGTCATGCAGACTTCTGGTGAAGAAAATAAAATTAAAGGTAGTAGATAATGTGTACTATAATACTAATCTGTCAGGAAAGATATTATTGTTACAGTAATGAAGTGATTGTTATAGCTTTGTGGTCAAGGCCTGTTTCCCAGGACTAAATTTGTGTATGGTGCTTTAAAACTATTTAACAGCTTGGAGAAACTATTTCTATTGTTTTGCAAAATAAAAATTGTGCCAAACTACCTTTAAATACTAATAAGTATAAATTAGTGTTATTCTTAGAAATAGTACATACAACATTTTGGCTAAAGTAGAAACTTACTAGAAGAATTAATTTCAACTCATAAATTCTTAAACCAAATTATCTTATAATTATAACTTGGAGTCACTTTGAAGAACAAGTATGAACAGAATATTTAGGAAGCATCCCCCAAAGACAGAAAGTTTTTTAGGCATTTACTGTACATGTTACATGTGAGAGTTCCATAAAAAAGAGGTTTTAAAAACAGTTAATTTTTTCCATAGGCTTCTAGTGTTTACTTTGCATTAAGAACATTATTTAATTCCAGGTACGAAACGTTCACAAAACAAAACTTAACTTCAGTATAGGAACAGGTGTTTGTCCACACTGGGCACTGCCAAAAAAGCTATTAAGTCTAAAGGTCACACCTAATGCCCATTCGAGGGAGACATGGTGTTATTTAGTTTACACAATGTAAGAAGTGAGCAGCCAAATCTGCTGAAGTGATCTGTGAATTTAATGATAAGTCATGAACACATCTTGGTTCAACACTGTCCATTTAGAAACATTTGTGATAAGTAGATGTTCAGATGGTATAAAAGGCCATTGTAGGTTTGCTGGAGCAGTTCTAAAGGCACCATGGCCAACCTCATTCTTGTTACAGGTGAGTCTGTAGCTTTGCCTCGTGTCCTTTTTTTCCCCTTCTGGATCTCACAGCCATAAAGCAGTCATTATACTATACTTCCTCTTTATTTTCTTGCTTATCACTGCAAATGTTCTTTCCTGATAACAATTTATCTTTCTCTTGTTCTCAAAGCTCATGCCACTGGCATGGTGCTAAAAGCAAATCTCACAGTCTTTCAATACTTGTCTTACTCTTTCTTGTTCTGTCTAGTCATTCATTTTCCCCACTAATCTTACTACATCACTTGCCTTAAATTGTTATTATGTTTATTTATTCCTTTGTCTCCTGGAACTAGTTCCCTTGGATATTAAAAACAATAGGAATCTACATAGAGCCATGCAAGTTACCTTTACTCTGCCTTCTGCAAACTAATGCTTTACCTATTCTTCATCCTTCTGATTAGGTGATGAGGACACAGTGTCCCTCTGAGATGTTCAATCAAAGTGGTTGATTAAGTGGTTGTTTAGAGCCAATTCACATCTAAAACTTGCTAGCTTCTTTGAATTTGTGCTTTACAAACTTTATTATTCTTCAAAGCCCTTTTCAAAGGGATACTGAAGCCTAATAAATAAAAAGAAGCTGTGGTCCAGTTTTCCTGACAGTGGTTCAAGATTGTGGTCTCAGTATTCAAGTGTCATAGGAGCTTCTCCAGGTCAAGGCCAGTTTGGACTGCAGTGTGAGATAATGCCTAATAGCAATTGTTCTATTGAATACAAGCAGAAGCCTCTAGAGGCTTGCGTCAGACCTTTGCTAGCAAAATTTATCCAAAGATACCTCCAATGTATTCCTGCAGCTTGACTCTCTGCTTTAGAGGATGCCTTATCTGTTGAAGTACTAGGGTCACACCAGCTCTGAGAAATGAGACACATCTGATTGTGTGGTCACTGAGTGCAGGGAATTTGGAGAAATTTCCATCAGCCCTGCTTTGTAGATAGTAGACTTTACACTTATAAAAATTATGACACAAAATGTAGAAAAGGGTAATGGCCATTTTGACCATCTGGCAAAGTGTAGATCAAAAAATATTTACTGAAAGGATTATCCCTTTACACAGCACAAAGTTTCACTTTGGCTGGCACAACACCCAGTAACTAGGGTGGATGATAAAGCTCTGGATTTATATCTGAGAGGATTCAGACAGCTGTTTCACAATAAATATGTGTTTTCTCTCACTAGGTCTGGTTCTTTTGCTGATAGTTCAACTGGGTGAGTCACTAATTCCATGTTTTACTGTTGATAAAACATTTGCCTACACAAATACCCAAATTTTCATAAAGCAATTAATTGTCTGATTAATATAATTAAGTAAAAGTACACCCTAGTGAAGTAAGACTTTCTTTCTTTGTCAGACCATAGCTTCCCAATAATGACACTGTGACTTAATCTTAATTATAAAACCTTGGACTTTAGCTTAGGCTTGTTCCCAACTACCTGTATAATATAAATTAACCTGTTTTATTAATTTACATTCTACTACATGGCTTTTGCCTCTTTCTCATTCTGAATGCTTGAATTTTTATGCATTTCATTGGCATCTCTCTTGTACCTAGATTTTAATCCCTTGAGTTACTCTGTCTGCCCAGAAATCCTACATTTTCTTTCCTGTGTAACTATTAACCATTCAACTTTTTATTAAATGAATCACAGTGACACAACTTCAGACCATGTATAAATATCCAGTAATACCCCAATGTTACTTTATTTGGAAAAAATGCAACAAAAAATAAATCAGGAGAGAGAGAGAAAGAGAAAGAGAGAGAGAGAGAGAGAGAGAGAGAGAGAGAGAGAGAGAGAGAGAGAGAGCGCTAAGCTGCCACTGCTATTCTCTTTAGCTTGACCACATAAAAGTTTTTAAATTCTTATTCATTGAGCTTCATGGGACCATTGAGCTTCAAGAATCATGAGCATTTTACTTGGAAAAGTTCAAGCTTTTTTTGATCTCTCAAAATAAATTTGCATCATCTCTTAACTTATCTGTAAAATTGCTCATGCTAGTAAGCTCCATCTGGAGATCAGGCTTATGAGTGGGGGAGGGAAACCCAAACTTTTTTTTTGAATCATAGTTCATTAACATCTACACAAACAGTCATACTTATTTCTGACTGCCACAGGGTCTGCCTACAATCTGGTATGCTACTTCAGCAACTGGGCCCAGTATCGATCAGGCCTGGGGCGTTTCGTGCCTGATAATATTGATCCTTGCCTGTGCACTCACTTGATCTATGCCTTTGCTGGGATGAGAAACAATGAGATTACCACCATTGAATGGAATGATGTTGAGCTCTACAAATCTTTCAATGGCCTAAAAAACAGGTAATAGAAAATGATAAATACCTAAAATGGTATCCTTTGGACCAGTAGTTGCCAAGTAACTGTGCTTTTGAAGATGTTACTCATAACTGACTATAAAAGGTCAATGCTTATCTATCCATCCATCTATCTATCTATCTATCTATCTATCTATCTATCTATCTATCTGTCCGTCTGTCTGTCTGTCAGTCGGTCAGTCTGTCTGCCTGTCGGTCTGTCTGTCTGTCCATCCATCCATCCATCCATCCATCCATCCATCCATCCATCTATCTATCTATCTATCTATCTATCTATCTATCTATCTATCTATCTATCCATCCATCCATCTATCTATTTTATCTATCTATCTATCTATCTATCTATCTATCTATCTATCTATCTATCTGTGTGTCTGTCTGCCTGTCTGTCTATCAATCCATCCATCTATCCATCCATCCATCCATCCATCCATCCATCCATCTATCTATCTGTCTGTCTGTCTATTTGTCTATCTGTTTGTCTATCTATTTATCTAGCTATTCGTCTGTCTATACTATCAATCTGCCTATCATCTATCTACCTACTATCTACCCTCTATCTTTTACAAATCTAAAAATTATTTTTGAAAATTTGGATAATGTGTTCAAATCATATCACTCCCTTCTTAACTCCTCCCAGATGTTCTTCCTTTCCCTACCTATGAAACTTCAATGTCCTCATCTTAGTTTTACACCCACTGAGTCTAATTTGTGCTGTTCCTATATTCTTGAGTGTGTGGAAATTCACTGGAATATAATTTATCTAGAAGTCATAGCCTTAAAGAAAACTGACTCTTCCAGAGGTTATCAAGTGATACTAGTGCTTCAGCTAGATATGCACAAGATTTTATTTCCCTAGCAATGGACACATATTCCCCTTAGTCCACATTCTTGTCAGCATGAGATCTCACTTATGTTATTGTTCTTAGCCATTCTGACAGATGTAAAATGAAATCTCAAAGCCATTTTGATTTGCATTTTTGTGATGACTTAAGATTTTTGAACACTTCTTTGTTACTCAGCCATTTGTGTTTTCTTTACTAAAAATTTTCTGTTTAGATCTGTTCTCAATTTTTATTTGAGTTATTTAGATTGTTGATACCTAGTTTTTTGAGTTCATCTATTTTGGATATTAGTCCGTTAGATAGTGAGTTGTTAAAAATCTTTTTATATTTTGTATGTGTTCTTTGCATTACAGAATTGGGGAAGGGAAGATGGAGGAAGACTCTGTGATCCATTGAGGATCAAGTCAGAGAAAAAAAGGGGACTACAATAGGTTTTTAGCTGTAGAGCTGGAGATGAGATTGCAGAACTGGATTTCAGGAGCAGTAGGAGAGGCATGTGTCTGTCTTCAGCCTACTTGTTGCTTTTGGAAGGGCAGCCCTTGGCTTAGCATGTAAGCCTCCTGACGTTGGAGGCTGGAATACAGTGAAGAGTGGGGGATTAGGAGTAGGTGATCTGTGTTGTCTAGAGGAGATGTGGGCAGTGGGGAGAGAAGATTGAGGGCAGTGGTCTGGTGCAGCTCTGGGATGAGACTGTGGGACTGGTTCTTGGGGGGAAAACAGAGAATATATAAATAATTTTAAAAAGCTACCATATAATGGTTGAGACAATGTTTCAGCTTGACATCTTATGCCACCAAATAGATCCTCAGGTGTCAAGAGTTGGTTATATCATATTAAATCACTTACCAAAGCAATCTATTATTAACCTTCTCAGTCACAGTCTATTATAAACACTATTCTCTACATCCTGATAGTAAGGTTCTATTTCTAAGGATATAAGTCACATATATCATCAAGTATAGAGAAAATGAGATAGTGCCCAAATAGAAACTTCACCCCTACTACCTCTTACTCATAATTCTGGAAGGTATTCTCCATGCTATCAAAAGATCAAAATCAATGATCAATATCACCCAGCTACAAACCCTGTGATGTGCATTATATGTCCTTTCTCTAGTTTTTTATTCCTTTGCTATGCAATAGCTTTTATTTTATTAAAATGTCCATTTTGCATTGGTTACCTATGTTTTCAATCATAATAATCCCATCCTTCAGCATGATGATCACTGCTTAAAGAGTCTATCATGCTCTCTCTCCATGTTCCCTATTTTTCTTATAGTAGTTCTATAGTTTTGAACCTTATATTTATCTCTTAAATACACCTTGAGTTAGTTTCTTGTAATATGATTGGAGAGAGGGATTTAAATGAATTCTGTTTGTGGACATGATCATGTCTATTAAACACTGATGGAGGAGGTTGAGGCTTCTGGTCCTGCAGCCTTACTACAATTCATCAAGGATGTAGGCAATTTTTCACATTGTCATTTGTAGTCAGCATTTATACATATTATATTAAAATCCTTTTTTAAATTTTTTTATTATGAAAAAAATCACATTTTCTATCCTTGTTTATCCTTATTCAAGGTCTCTTACCCCTTCCACCCCCTTCAGTCACTCTCTCTTCTCCACATCTCCCCATCTCCTCCCCAGCAAGGGCAGAAGGTCCCAACGTCCCAATAAGGCTTAGTTCAGCATCCACTCCAGGCAGATTCAGTTTCCTCACCCCAACATCAAGACTAAGCCAAGTGTTCCTCTAGAGGGAGTGGTATCCAAGGTGCCAATCCAAGGTGTTTCAGATCCCAAGCTGTTCAGTGTGGTTTGCAGCTTAGACATGCTTTGCTTTTTGCTTTTTTGTTTAGAGTCCACTAATGAGTGAGTACATCCCCTTCTTATCTTTCTGGGTTTGAGATATCTCACTCAGGAGGATATTCTCCAGATCCATTTATTTGCCTGGAAATTTTAGGATATAATTTTCCTTACTGCTGAGTAGTACTCCATTGTGTAGATGTACCAGTTTGTTAATCCATTCTTCATCCGAAGGACATCTAGGTTAATTTCCAGGTTCTTGCTATTACAAATAATGGTGTTGTGAACATAGTTGAGTGTGAATGTGCATCTTTAAGGTATCTGTCCAATAGTAGTATTGCTGGATCCTTGGGGAGATTGATTCCCAGTTTTCTGAGAAACCACCATACTGCATTCCAGAGTGGTTGAGCAAGCTTACACTCCCACCAACAAGAAAGGAGTGTTCCCCTTGCTCCGCAACCTCTCCAGCATAGGCTGCCATTTGTGTCTTTTAGCCAATCTGACAGGTGTAGGGTGGTATTTCAAAGTTGTTTTGATTTGCATTTCTTTGATGGCTAAAGCAGTTGAGCACTTTTTCAAGTGCCTTTCAGTCATTCATAATTCTTTTGCTGAGAATTCCTTTTTTAGCTCTGAACCCCATTTTTTGATTGGGTTATTTGGGGTTTTGGTCTCTAGTTTCTTGAGTTCTTTATATATTTTAGAGATCAGTCCTCTATCACTTGTATGGTTGGTGAAAATCTTTTTCCATTCTGTAGGCTGTCGTTTTGTCCTATTGACAGTGTCCTTGGCTTTATAGAAGCTTCTCAGTTTCAGGAGGACCCATTTATTGATTGTTGATCTTAGTGTCTGTACCACTGGTGTTACATTTAGGAAGTGGTCCCCTTTGCCAATTCATTGGAGGGTATTTCCCACTTTCTTTTCTAGCAAGTTTAGAGTTGCTGGGTTTAAGTTGAGGTCTTTGATCCACTTGGATTTGAGTTTTGTGCAGGGTGACAGCTTGGATCGATTTACATTTTTGTACACACTACCAATCAGCTATGCCAACACCATTTGTTAAAGATACTATTGTTTAAATTATTTTAATTTAAATGAAATTTAAGTTAATAAAAATTTAAGTGTATGTGATAATTTTTCTTTTTTCTGTCTTTTTGTAATGACCCAGAAAACTGCAAATAATCTTGGGTATTTGGAAACCCAAGAAGAAACAAGGATCAAAAGATTGTAAAGTTAGACATATTTGGGCCTAGAGTTAGAAGGTTTTTCTGTATTTTGATAGAATTCTCTTTGCTTTCTTAAAAACTTTATTTTTAAAGTTGTGTGTGTGTGTGTGTGTGTGTGTGTGTGTGTGTGTGTGTGTGTGTGTGTGTGTAACCAGGTGGATGTCAATTTGAGAGTCCAAAAGAGGCCACTAGATTCCCTGGAGTTGGAATTATAGGTAGTTGGGTAAAGAGTTACCTGATATGAATGCTAAGAACTGAACCTTAGTCTTTTACAATAGCAACTTGTAGTCCTAATTACTGAGCAACTTCTTTAGCCTTTGATTATTTGCATCAAAATTAAATAGGCTTCTTGATAAAAATGTCTGGTCTTACCTTAAAGCAGTGGTTCTCAATCTGTGGGTTTCTGTCTCTTTGGGGGTTGAATAATTCTTTCACGAGGTCTCCTGAAATCATCAGGAATACCAGATATTTTCATTACAATTCATAATAACAAAATTACAGGTATGAAATCATAACAAAATAATTTTATGGTTGAGGGTCACCATAACATGAGGAACTGTATAAAAATGTCACAGTGTTGGAAAGGTTGAGAACCAATGCTCTAAAGCAACAGAGTCAGAATCTTAGAGGAGAAGAAAAGCTAATTGTGTCCTCTCAAAATTCTTGTACTTAATTCTTATGGAAACACATATTTTATAACCACCATTTCCAGTTATGTTTGTAATGGCAAACCAATTAATTAATGCATATTGATTATTATGGACTGCAATAAAGCAATTATATTTTAGCAACATTCAATACTTTGATAAAATGGCAATGAAGTAATCATGCTTTTAAGTTTTATGTAGTAAAAATATTGATAGGACAAGCTAATAAAATCAAATAGTTGTATAATCCTGATTTCTTTTAGTGGCTCTGACATCATACATGGTGATAATAAAAAAGAGCTTTTGTAAGGAAAGTTTCAGTAGTGAAAGGAAAAGCTCAAATACCTCTATAGTAGATACTAAATCAATCATACTCTGAATGATTTGAGCAGGCCCAATACACTACAAACAACAATGCCATTTTAAATAGCAAGACTCATGGATTTTAAAATTTTTCTATCTTTTGCTTTAAAGGAACAGCAAATTGAAAACCCTCTTGGCCATTGGAGGCTGGAACTTTGGAACTGCCCCGTAAGTTATCCTTGGAAAGCCAACTGTTCATTAAAAGCAATGTAACCCAGCCTGATTCTTGTTCTCTTAGGCTTCAGGACTCCAGATGGATATGAAGGATGTCCATTAAATTGATATCAAGCTTTATAAATTACCATGCAAGCTTATTAATACTAGAAATTTTAGGATGACTATTGTGACTTTCATATGGCTAAATTTGGATGTATGTTTGGGAATGCCATCCACTGAGCTTTAGTTGCTTTCATGATAAAAAAAAGTATATGAAGGTCACAAGGTCTGATGAAGATTGTGTATATATTTTTCCCATTTTTCCTAGCAAGGAAATGGAGACTATGTATACCAAAAAATCTTACTTGAGTACACATGAACTGGGAACATATTTGAAGACCCAACATTGTCAGTGAACTAAGTGGGTTAGAAATTCAAAACAGCAAGGGCAATTTGGAAAAATATCTGAGATGGGTGTAGGGAAGAATAACAAGATAAAGTGAATGCTGAGATAATGTGGCTGGTAAGAGTTGTGATTGCAAAGAGAGACCAGGAGAACCCTGGAACATGTTTTCAACCTCAGTAAGGTCCTGCACAAGGACTGTGAGGCAGAAATTCTGAACAAACTTTTTATCTCAGTGTGTAAAGAACACCAAAAACTTACTCTGCCTTATTTTGGTTTCTTCCAGTTTCAGTGCCATGGTCTCCACTTCTCAGAACCGCCAGACCTTCATCACTTCAGTCATCAAATTCCTGCGCCTGTATGGGTTTGATGGACTGGACCTGGACTGGGAATACCCAGGCTCTCGTGGGAGCCCTCCTCAAGACAAACATCTCTTCACTGTCCTGGTGAAGGTGAGGAAAGCATGAAGTGCTATTCCCATAAGGTTCAAAGCTCATTTCCCCCAAGAAAAACAGAATGCTTGCACAATAAAACTAAACATGACTAGAATTATGTATCTTAGCATAGTCAAGATTCTTTGATAACACGGACTCCTTGAACAAGCTGTATATTGGACATTACTCTATATGCTATTTTTAGAACCACAATTTATTTAATCTTGACATTTACTCCATGACATAGGTTCTATAAGCATTATGGTCTTAATTTTACAGATAAGTAACTAAGATACTGAAACCATGTAAGTAATTTAGAAACCATACAGCTAGTAAGTACCATCAATACTTGTACTGTCTGTTACTGAGTCATTGCACAAAGCTGTCTACAGTTGTTGAGTAATCTATGCTCCGTGTCAGTTATTTGATAATAGTAAAAACCAAAGCTAAGGGAGAATCTTGGCTTTAAGAAACACACATTTGAGGAACGAAACATTAGCAACAACCTTAGCACATTTTCATCAAGGCTGTGATAAATTTCTACAGAACCCAAAATTCAGTTTGTGAACATTTTTGAATACCCCGTGGCTCAGAAAGCCTTGAGCTCTGTGTGCCTGGTATGGATAGAAAGTACTGCTTCTGCTGAATAAAATGATACCAAATATGCCACAACATATGAAAGAGGAACCACAAAAATTTTGAAAAAAATCAATGGAGAGTTACCTAATTCTACTCTTGATCAAAGTCACAATGAGTTTTCTAGGTAAGTGGGGCTGGATCTCACTGAGAGAGCTGGGTGTTATTCAATTCAGTGAGGATGGAAAGAACACAAAAGAAGTCAGGTATGTGTGTGCAAGTGAGAAATGAGTTTCAAGCCCATGAGAACAAACAGGTGGCAAGAATAAGATCATGTGGAAACTTTTATATTAACTTAAATAATTTTAAACTTACCTAAGGACAATAGAGATCTTTGAAAGATTTCATGCACTGATAAATGTGATCAGACTTACATATTTTGGAGTGCTTATTTTTGGATTAGCTATGAATCATAAATTAGAAGTGTAGAAGCAGGATACAGTAGAAATACAATAAAGTAAGTTAAGAAAGAGATGACTAAGGTTATAATAATGGCCATAATACTGGTAGAAGAAGAAAATATAAACAGATATATAAAGAAAAAAAATATCAGTAGGAATTGGGTTTGAAGTAAAAGGATTCCTAGTTTTCTCATTTTATATTTTTATTATGAATAAAGTATCATTTTTAAATCCATGTATCCCTTTGTTCAAATTCTCTTCCCCTTCCTGTCCCCCAGTCACTCTCTCTTCTCCTTTTAAAGTCCAATTTATTTGTAGTGCAGCTGGTACAGACAGGAAGAATAATAAGAGAACTGTTTAATTTAGCTTTAAATATGAGTATGAACTATCTGTAATAAGTGCAAGGAATTGGATGGATACCAGCCTAGAGTTCATAGCCAATGCACTGCTAGACTCATCAGCAAGGCTACATGATTGTCAATGAAGTATTAATGGAATAATAAAGCAACAGCTACAATGTTTGTTAACTTGGGGGAGTACTTGGCAGTGAGTAAGTTGACTGTTTACACTACATCAGTAAGAAAACATGTTCACTGAGTGCATTGAAAGGGAAAGCATTTGTTAGAGATCCACATATAGAATAACAAAATAGTTTGCATTTTGGAATTGTCTCTGTCTTAGAGAAGTATTTATTGCACAAGGGTGGATATTTTAGCATGAAGCTTCCGGTTGTGTCGTTTCCATGATGTTAATGAGTGTATTTCGGACTATGAACCTGTTAAACTCATCATTTCCTGTTATATAATTTTTTCAGGCAGTCAGGCCCATAAAATTGAGGGATAAAAAAGTTAAGGTAGTTCTGTTTGGTCACAGTTCTGTAGTAGGAAGAGATTTTGGGTTGCAGGTCTAGGATGAGGTAGTATTATTTTGTTTGGCTCTTCCAGTTAGCAGTTTGGCTGGAGGCAAAGATGTTCTTTTTGAAATTTTTGGACCAAGCTTGTGAAAAATATTCTATTTATTTTCTGAACTCTCATTGACCTCACCACAACAAAGGTTTTAAACTTTCTTCTAAGGTAGATTATTTTCTACATCAATTTATACATCAGGTCATCAGCTGGCTTCAGAATAACTTCAATATTGGGCTAGTGAGATAAAGTAAAGGTAAAGTATTTTATCCAAGGTATAAGAACCCGAGTTCAAATTTCCAGAGTCCATATAAAGACCAAATGCTGTAATAGATACCCACAATCCTAGGGCTCCTATAGACATGAAAGGAAGAAACAGCAGCACTCCTGGAAGCACATGGACCAGCCAGTCTGGCATACACAGTAGCAAAGGACAAAAGGTCCAGCATCTCATAAAAGGTAGAAGGTATGGACTGTCACCTGAGGTCATAGCATGTGCTTGCATGCATACACACAAACATGAACATTTTAAGTGTGTGTTTATATATGTTGTATACATACATGGGACACACATGTATGTGAGGTATTCCTCACACACTGTCCCCCTTGAATTTTGAGTCAGTTTCTCCATAGCCTAAAATTATGTAATAGTACAGGCCAGCTGTCCAGTGAACACTAGGGATCTTTCTGCCTCAGTTCTCTCAACACCAAGATTAATAAAAATATGCCACTTTGTTTATGTGGGTTTTGTCGAAATTGAGCTATTGAACTCAGGATCATCTGCTTGCATGGGCTCAACTCAATATTACAAATAAATGAAATCATTCAAAATGTAGAATAATTTATAGCTGGCTCTGAATTGGAACTGTCACCCAGCCATTACCACATTCCCCTCTTGTTAATTCATCAGTTTATTGAATGATATGTTAGTGCTGTAAGGTGTATGGAAGCAACTTTCTATACCACTGGAAGCTAGATAAAGGGTACAACAGAAAGTGTAGCTTCTACATGGTGTGATACAAGTGAACTCTAGTCATATGGGACCTTGAATCTGGTTATGACCCTGACATTAGCTTTCTGTGGGATGCTGATGAAAATTGTCAACTCTCATGTATATTGCATAGCTATAACTTTTAAGATTAATATCCCCTACACTATTGACTTCATTAAGACATTAATAGACTAAAAGTCAGACAAAATGGCTGAAAGTACTTTGGAGGAGAAAGGCTTTGCAAATTTGCATTTATTTTTTTACATATATCTGAAATTAACTTTAAATATGCTTGCTTTATTTTGAAGGAAATTCGTGAAGCTTTTGAGCGGGAGGCTATTGAGAGCAACAAGCCCAGGCTAATGGTTACTGCAGCTGTGGCTGCTGGTATTTCCAACATTGAGGCTGGCTATGAGATCCCTGAACTTTCCCAGTGAGTGATTCACTTATCCTAAACTTTTGTGGGAACAGTTTAAACACTACACTTAATGTAGATATGTCTTATGCACTTGCTTTGTATAAGATGTCTTTATCTGCATAGATGTGAGAAACAGTTATCAGAAATGAATTTAAATCTTACTACCTACCAGGTATCTTGATTTTATCCATGTCATGACATATGACCTCCATGGCTCTTGGGATGGCTACACAGGAGAGAACAGTCCTCTCTACAAACTTCCTACTGAGACTGGCAGCAGCGCCCAGCTCAATGTGGTATGACCCTACAGAAATGCAGATTGGGGATGAAGTAAATTATATGGAAAATAAGATCCCAAACTTACACAAGTTCACCAGTTGTCCAATTTAGATAAAGATCTTAAGTTACTTGCCATATCTCATAACTATAATTTTACAAAAGTTTTTTAAAAAGAAGATATCAATAAATAAATCAATTGGCTATAAACATTAGATAATTTGCCTGCTAAAGCACAAAACTAATATAATTAAACACTGGCCATTGGCTGTTTGGGACATGTGCCTAACCTGCTGCCATTACAGGATTATGCCATGAATTACTGGAAGAACAATGGAGCCCCAGCAGAGAAGCTCATTGTTGGATTCCCAGAATATGGACACACTTTCAGCTTGAGCAACCCCTCCAATACTGGAATTGGTGCCCCTACCTCTGGGGCTGGCCCTGCTGGGCCCTATACCAGGGAGTCTGGATTTTTGGCATACTATGAGGTCAGTAGATTAGCTGTATAGTGCTCTGTGAATTTTACACCTAATATTGTACATAGTCTTCACTTTAGGATATTCTGGCTGTGAATAATTCATTTGTCTAGTACCTACCTATAATAAGCAGTTCACTCCTGGTGTTTTAAGTGTTTGGATGACAACTTCTATATTCAATCTGAATAATATTTTTTAAGCTAAAAGATCATACTATTAAGAACATTGACATTAGCACGGAAAAAAATCATATATTTCTCATTCTACTATGGATTCCAAAATTCTAGTACTAAAATATGAATAAAATGTAAGAATTTGACAAATAACTCAGTCTGTGAATGTAGTAGCTCTGTGTTGGAGCATTTACCTAAAAAGCACACAGTCCTGGATTTAATCTCTAGTACTGTAGGACTAGACAAAGTAGGACTGTGCTGTATAATGATTTTTCACAAAATATCTTCTAGGTTTTGTTACTTATTCCTTTAATTTGCACGTTTATGAAGCTGAACCAGGATGACCACAAGTTCAAAGCTATATATAGAGACATTCTATTTTTTTTTTTAAAGATTAGGGGTATGATGATGTAGTTCAGTGATAGAGCCTCTACTGTATATACACAAGTTCTGGGTCCTATCTCCACAGCATCAAAGATGAAAACAACTCAGTTTTCTTTATCACAAACAAAACTGAATTATAAAATTGAGCTAATCTCAACTGAGGATATGAAAAAATATTGTTTTCTCTTTTTAATGGGATTAATATTTAAAGAGTTTAAATCTCTTGATGTTTAAAGATTTGCACCTTTCTGAAAAATGGAGCTACTGAGGTTTGGAGTGCTCCTCAGGAAGTACCCTATGCTTATAAAGCCAATGAGTGGGTTGGCTATGACAATGTCAAGAGCTTCAGTGTCAAGGTAAGGTCACCTCCTTGGATTTGCAGACATTGCAGCATCAAGACTCAGGAAATCAAGTTAACATTATGCCTTCTATCTCAAAACAGGCTCAGTGGCTTAAGCAGAACAACTTTGGAGGTGCCATGATCTGGGCCATTGACCTTGATGACTTCACTGGCTCTTTCTGTGACCAGGGCAAATTCCCTCTGACCTCTACTCTGAATAAAGCCCTTGGCGTGCCCACTACAGGTAAGTGACAGCATGAGTATGCAGAGGGTGTGTTTCTAATGCCCCTTTATCAATTTAAAGGCAGTCTTGACATGATCACTCTCATTGTATGGGGGATACTCTTCCCATTTCATTCCTTGTACTTGCATAGGTGAAAGCAGTTACTGACCTCTAAATTTCAATTACTAAGGGAATTATGGGAAAGTAGGCCTAACCTTGGTGCATGTGGGATCAGTTTGTTTAGTACTTCAAGGTTTGTAAGAACCTTCAGAAATTGCTTACTTTTAGCACACAAATCCTCCCTCTTTCTTTGTGTTTTATTCAATGTCCTGCTTAGGCTCCTTTTGACAGTAATTGACAGGAAGCCACGCCAGTGCTCGTATATATTCATTACACAGAGAATGTTCCAATCTCCCTATTTGTTTCCAGAGATTTCTTACAGAGGTATTTATACTCAGATCTTAGCAGTATCTGTTTGTACAAATTTGGTCATTTTTGGATGCCTTAGATGGCAAAAAAGGAGAGAAAAATAGAATACTGCGCTAGATTGACACTTTTTCTTAATTCCTGATATGTAATTGTCTTTAAAAGTCTCCTCAGTTGTGAGATTGCAACAAATTCCATTTTGTCTTCGCAATAATGTGCCTAGTTTTTCTTCCTGTTAATAATTTGACTACTTTTCTTTAATTCAAGTGAAGTTCATTGCCACAGCAGGCCCACCTCTGTATTCTCTATTTGTACATTTCAGGTTGCACAGCCCCTGATTTGCCTACGGAGCCGGTGACTACTCCTCCAGGAAGTGGGAGTGGGGGTGGAAGTGGGGGTGGGAGCTCTGGAGGCAGTGGATTTTGCGCTGACAAAGCTGATGGCCTGTACCCTGTGGACAATGACAGAAATGCTTTCTGGCACTGCGTTCATGGGATTACATACCAGCAGCATTGTCAGACAGGCCTTGTCTTTGACCCCAGCTGTAGTTGCTGCAACTGGCCATGAATCTGACTGTATCACTCTTCTCCAAACTTCTGAACTTTCCTTTACTCCTTGCCAAAGACACCTTGCTTCCCTCTAAAGTTATGTAATAAAATTAGTAGCCAAAACATGGTGTCTTTGAGTTTTCATAATTTGGTGGAAAGCTTTTCTTAATTTAGAAATATCAACCTTATATGGATTGGAGAGAGAGAGAGAGAGAGAGAGAGAGAGAGAGAGAGAGAGAGAGAGAGAGAGAGAGAGAGAGGAGTGTGTGATGGAGCTACATGGTGGAGCCAAGCACCCTACATTTTTCTACCTGCTCATGTCTATCTGCATGATTGTTTAGGCTCTGAAAGATATTTGATGTTTGATGATGGGTCAGTTTTCTAGAGACAATTCTTAAAGACTCTGGAGAATATGAAATGCTACTTGCATTGCTGAGGAATGAAATCTAAGACTTTCTTCCACTGCTTCTGAGGACCTGGTGCTGTTTTAGCACCCCAGGAATTGAAATCAGTGGCCAGATATGTGCTGCAAACTCTTCTTCAGGTGCCTGCTTAGCAAAGAGGCTTACTGGAGTCTTTAGCAAGAATATCAAACTGACTCCTAATTATCTAGGGCTCCTCTAAAACTTCATCAGAGATGCTTTGTTCTACAGGAGATGGCAGTTAACACAAAGTCCCACAACTGATCAATATGCAGAAAATAAGAAACTGTGCAATGCATAGTGCTGAATGGGACATCTATATCACAACAGTCCTCCTCCTGAGGCTCAGATATAATCACAGAAGAGGTTCTCAAAAGATTGTAAGAATAACAGTCAGTAGATAAATACAAGAAACTTGTATTTATTCAATTAAAAAATTCACAACAGTTGTGACAGTATACCCAAGAACAACAAGACAGTAAACACATCTCCATGGTTTCTGCTTCAACTCTTGCTTCCAAGTTCCTACCCAGTTTCAGATTTTTGCCTGACTTCCTTCAGTGATGGATTATGATGTGGAACTATAAGCCAAATAAACTCCTTTCTCACCATTTTCCTTTGGTTATGGTGTTTCATTGCAGCAACATAATATCTAAGACAAATTGGGACCTGGATAGTGGGGATGAGCTATTATAGCCGTGACAGCCCTGTTTATGTCATTTTGGGAAATATTGCAAAAGGACTTTGAAACTTTGTGCTAAAAAGGCCATTGAGATCTCAGTGAGCCATTATGCAGGAGCTTAGGGGATAAGAATGTTGGGAGCAGTGCAGATGATAGAGGTCAGGCTTGTGAAGTTTTAGGGAGGTGTTTAAAAACTATCAGAGCCATTTGTTATTTTTAATTAAGATTCTATGGTTCTGATCACATGGGGATGAAAAAATAAGCCACAATTAGCAAGAGACCAGTACTACTGAAATGAAACATTTGCATTACTGGTTGGCTGAGAAATTAGCAGTGATCAAGAAGAGCTCAAAATCATTGAAGTGAAATCTTACAGAAAGTGTTTCTTTAGAATCAGCACACAAAAGCTGTCTTTCAAAGGTGACCAAGGTTTTACCTCTTGCTGGAAGTCAAACTTTATTATATGAATCACACAGATAGTACTGGTTTTGATGGAAGGTCATGGAGAGCAGCTGGCGCTTGGTAATGTGAGAAGGCAGAAAAGGCCATAGGTGAGGGTACAGACAGAATAGCAGCTGAAGGCCTAGAATTGAAGGGGTTCTGCATAGAAGTTGAGGCTTGACACCATGAAGAGGGTTAAGAAGAGGGTATTGATAAAAGTGTAGCTCAGTTGCAATAGAGATTAATACCGTGAAGGTACTAATACCATGGAATGACCACTAAGAGCAGCATCAAAAGTGGACTGGAGCTAACTGAAGCCTGTAAGGCAAGCTGTGTGTTATGTAGAAATCAGAGCCGGTGAAGACAGCAAAGCCCTCTAGAGGGGCCAGAAGATCATGAGTGAATCCCAGAGATTGTACATACAGCTATTTATACTGTTGGAGTTTGATTTTTGCTTTGATCAGATTTTGACTGTGCCCTAGTTCTTCCCTCTTAAAGTATGAAAGTTTTTGACTTAATTTTGATTTTCACAGAAGCCCATAGTTGAGAGATTTTAAATTGTTAAAAGAGATTTTTGAAGAAGCTGAATATTTAAAGGGGGTGACTTTTTTTGTTAACTCACTTTATTAAATTTTTTTTACATCCCAACCGAGTCTCCCATCAGTCCTCCACTTCTATTCCCTCCACTGCTCCTTCATCCATTTCTCTATTTTAAGTTCAGAAAGAGTAGACATCAAGGGATAGCAACAAAACATTGCATATCAAAATGGCGGTAGTACTCAGAAACTTCCCTTCTATTAAGACTGGGCAAGGCAACACACTATGAGGAATAGCTTCGCCAAAGTGTTAGGGACAGATCCTGCTTCTACTGTTAGGAGTCCTTCAAGTAGACAAAGCTCAAAAATAAAGTCTAAGTGGATAAAAAACCTCAACATAAATCCACTTACACTGAAAATGATAGGCAAGAGTGGGAAATAGCCTGGAAAATATTGTCACAGGAGATAAATTACTTTTTTTAAATTTCTCATTCTAATGTGTTTTTTAATGCTTCATTTCTCTCTTTAAAGACTTTTTCATTTTTTTCAATATGCAACAGTAAGGTTTATTGTCAGTGCAATACAAGCCAGGCAGGGAATTTACTCCACGCTTCCATTGCAACAGAGCAAGGAGGAGCTGCTTATCCTAGGCTACATGGATTTTTAAAAATTGGTTTTTGAAAATCAATATCAAACTTTATATAAAAAAGCAGAACATCCAGGATAGCTAAAAAAACCTCATACAGTAATAAAACTTCTCTTTTCTCTAAAATACATGAAAAATAAAAATAATAAAATCTAAAGCTTCTCAGGCCAGGCTAGGCTCAGCTACAGATGAAGAAAGCACAGTAGGTCACAGCTAATGCCCAAGGATGCACTAGGGCCACTACAAATTTCTATTAAGAAACCCTTCTACAGTCAAACAAGAAGGCTTTTGTGTGTGTGTGTGTGTGTGTGTGTGTGTGTGTGTGTGTGTGAAAGAGAGAGAGAGAGAGAGAGAGAGAGAGAGAGAGAAAGAGAGAGAGAGAGAGAGAGAGTATGTGTGTGTTTTAAATCACTTAACTCAGTCACCATCTTTCAATGAAATAAGAATGGTTTGCTAAAAGTCCACTAATGAGTCAGTACCTCCCCTGCTTATCCTTCTGGGTTTATGATACATTGATCAGGAGGATATTTCCAAATCCATCCATTTGTCTGTGAGTTTTAGAATATAATTTTTTCTTACTGCTGAGTAGTACTCCACTGTGTAGATGTACCACAGTTAATCCGTTCCTCAGTTGAGGAGCACCTAGGTTGTTTCCAGGTTCTTGCGATTATGAATGATGCTGCTATGAACATAGTTGAGCTAATGATTTTTGGGTGTGAATGTGCATCTTTAGGGTATGTGCCCAATAGTGGTATTGGTGGATCCTTGGAGAGATTGATTTCCAGTTTTCTGAGAAACTGACACACTGCATTCCAGAGTGGCTGAACAAACTTACACTCCCACCAACAATGGAGGAGTGTTCCCCTTGCTCTGGAACCTCTCCAACATAAGCTGTCATCTGTGTCTTTTATCTTAGCCAATCTCACAGGTGTCAGGTGGTATCTCAAAATTGTTTTGATTTGCATTTCTCTGATGGCAAAAGATGATGAGCACTTTTTCAAGTGCCTTTCAGCCATTTGTAATTCTGCTGAGAATTCCCTTTTTAGTTCTGAGCCCCATTTTTTGATTGGGTTATTCAAGGTTTTGTGCTCTTGTTTCTTGAGTTCTCTATATATTTAAGAAATCAGTCCTCTATCACTTGTAGGGCTGGTGAAAATCTTTTCCCATTCTGTAGGCTGTCATTTTTGTCTTATTGACAGTGTCCTTGGCTTTACAGAAGCTTCTAAGTTTCAGGAGGTCCCACTTATTGATTGTTGTTCTTAGTATCTGTGCTACTGAAATTGTATTTAGGAAGTGGTCACCTGTGCCAGTTCATTGGAGGGTATGCTCCACTTTCTTTTCTATCAAGTTCAGTGTGGCTGGGTTTATGTTGAGGTCTTTGATCCACTTGGATTTGTGTTTTGTGCAGGGTAATAGGCTTGGATCTATTTGTATTTTCTATACACTACAATCCAGCTATGCCAAAACCATTTGTTAAAGATGCTATCTTTTTTCCATTGAATATTTTCAGTTCTCCCACTCTGCTCTGAACTTGTGCTCCTAGCTGTCTGAAGATGTCTGACTCTCACTCTGCCTGGTTGGCTCAGAGAGACATCTCTTCCTCTGTGATGATGCTGCCTGCCTTGGAGGCAGGGTCCAGCCATTTATTATGTGTCACCCAGGATTACTGGGGAAGGCTTCTCCCAGCCCTGGTCCAGGGAAGGCCTGGTTGTGAGATCAAATCCAGGACTATGTCTCTGACCTCTGGGATGAGGTTCCTGGGAGGCCCAGGGGCTGGAAACTGCTCACTTCCCACTATGCTCTGGACTTGGGATCCACAGTGTCTGAAGACATCTGACTCTCACTCTGCCCTGGATACCACATGGGTCACGCTGATAAATATCTAAATAGAATACAAGTAGCATATATCCTAAGATTGACAATTTATAAATGACACTTTATATAACTAACAATCTTCAGTAAGACAAAAGCCACTGCCAATAGTACAAAGTGGCAGCCTACAGAATGTAAATCTATCTTTACAGACCCCACATGTGATAGAGGGATGATTTCTGAATACATAAAATACTCAAGAAACTAGACATCACAACACCAAATAATCCAGTATAAAATGGGATACAGGTATAAACAGAGAATTCTCAACAGAAGAACCAAAAATGTCCCAAATCTCAGTTCTCAAATGAAAACACTTAAAGAAACATTCAGCATCCTTAGCTATCAAAGAATTGCAAATAAAAATGGCTTTGTGATTTCATCTTACATCTGTTAGGATGGCTAAGATAAAAAAGTGACAGTCTATGCTGGAGAGGATGTGAAGTAATGAGAACACTCCTTCATTGGTGGTTGGAGTGTAAACTTATACAACCACTTGGAAATCAATATTGTGGTTTCTCAGAAAATTTGGAATAAATATAGCTCAAGAAAGGGATATACCACTTTTGGGTATATACCTAAAGGATGATGAATCATACTTCAAGGACAATTGCTCAACTTTGTTCATAACAGCTATATTTGGAATAACCAGAACCCAGAAACATACCTAGATGTCCCTGAACTGTGAGGAACTGTGGTGGAGTGATCTCTGTATGATGTAAATAAATAACTGTTTGGACTTATGTAGGGCACTGTAGATGTGGGTGGAGAATCAGAGGCAGCCAGGTAGAAGGAGGGTGGAGCTAGTCACTCTGTATCGGACCCTCAAGAGGAGCAGACATATAAGAGGCACCAGCCAGCCACGGGCTGAGCCACGTGGCGGGAAGATTAATAAAAATGAGTTAATCTAAGAAGAAAGAGTTAGCTAGTAATGTGTTTAAGATATGGGCCAAGTAGTATAAAGTATATAAGTGTGTGATTTATTTTTTTGGGGGGACAAAAGCCGCGGGTGCGCGAACTAGGTTTTAAACTGTCGGCACCACACGTACGCCAGGTCACAAATCTCTAGACTCAAACAGGCCGAAAAAAACTACTCCAACAAGGAATGGATAAAGAAAATCTGGTACATTTGCACAATGGAGTATTAACCAGATATTTAAAAACAACATCATAAAATTTGAAAGCAAATGGACGAGACTAGAAAAAAATTACCCCAACAGAGGTAACCCAGACTTAGAAAGACAATTTACCTTGTTACCACCTCCAGAAAGGTAATGACTTCTACGGAGGTCAGCAAAGCCTAAGTACATTCAGCTGAGGCAAGTTCAAGTTCCATCCCTCTGCATCAAGGCTGTGCAAGGTGTCCCTCCATATGCAATGTGCTACAAAAAAGCCAGCTCATGCACCAGAGAGATTCTGATACCACTGCTAGGGGCTCCTTAAATAGACCAAGCTACATACCTGTCTCCTTTATTCAGAGAGCCTATTCAGTCCCATGTAGGCTCCACAACGGTTGGTCTAAAGTTTGTGAGCTTTTACTTGCTTGGTTCAGTTTCCTCTGTAGATTTCCCCACATGATCTTAACCCCCCTTGCTAAAAAAAAATCTCTCTAATTTATTTCTTGGCCACTTAATAATTTAATTATAGGATAGCTACTGATTTTTTTGAGTTAATCTTGTATCCCAACACACCACTGAAGGGGTTTATCAGCTGTAGGAGTTCCATGGTGGAATTTTTGGGGTCACTTGTATATACTATCATATCACCTGCAAATAGCAAAATTTTGAATTCTTCCTTTTCAATTTGCATCATCTTGATCTCCCTTTGTTGTGTAGTTGCTCTAGCTAAAACTTTGAGTACTATATTGAATAGATAATGGAGAGAATTGTCAGCCTTGTCTTGTTTCTGATTTTAGTGGAATTGCTTTGAGTTTCTCTCCATTTAATTTGAGGTTTGCTGTCAGCTTGCTGTAAATTGCTTATATTATGTTTAGTTGTATTTCTGATCTCTTCAAGACCATTATCATAATGGGGTGTTGGATTTTGTTGAAGGCTTTTTATAACGTCTAATGAGATGATCATGTGCTTCTGTTTTCAGTTTGTTTATATGACAGATTACACTGACAGATTTTCATATGTTGAGCCATCCATGCATTCTGATAAATTTGTTCTGTGAATAATATGTAATGTTCTTTCTAATTTCTTGTGACTGATTAATTTACAGATTACACTGACAGATTTTCATATGTTGAGTCATCCATGCATTCTGATAAATTTGTCCTGTGAATTATATGTAATGTTCTTTCTAATTTCTTGTGACTGATTAATTTAAAGTGTATTTTGTGAGATCTTAGAATAGCTATTCCAGATTGCTTCTTTTTTTTCCCTTTCTGGCCCTATTTTAAATGTATTTTTTTTTTATAAAATAAAGTCATTATTATCCATGTATTTCACAGTTCCCCTTTCCTTCCCTCCTCCCCAATCCTTCTCCCAGCCTTCAGCTTCCCCCAGCCCCTCCTCCAAAATGGCAATAAGTCTCAAGGTGGGTCAGTTCAGCTTGGCTCATCTACTCCAGGCACGATTTTCTCATCCCAATATTAATAGTGGATTAGGTGTTATACCGCAGGTAATGGGCCCCAAGGTGCAGCCCACTCACAGAAATACAGTCTGATCCCACTCCTCAAGGCTCCACATGCTGTCCATGACAACCAACAGTTGCCCACCTTGAAGGGCTTACCTTCTTTTCTCAATGGTTCCCCAGGGGCTGTTCTTGATTCAGAAAGCTCCCCGGAGCTCCAGCCAGCCATCACTGGGAATTTTTTCCCATAATCCCTATCCCCTTGCTCATACAGATTCTCTTCCCGCACTGTCACATGGACCAGGAGCTCAACCCAGTGCTCAATCATGTATCTCTGCCTCCACCTCTATTCATGGTTGGATGTAGGTTCTGTAATGACACTTAGGGTGGTTATTCATTTGATTATAGGGAAAGTCCTATCTAGGCACTCCCTCCACTATTGGTTGGAGATCTAGCCAGGAACATCCTGTAAGTTCTTGAAAGTTTCCCTAGTATCTGGTCTTTTTCCAACCCCACATTGGCTTCCTCTTTTAAGATCTCCATCTCGTTTTTTCCCTCCCTTGCTGTTGTTCTTCTTACTTAATCATCTCCTTCTCTCATGATTTGTTTCCATCCCTTCTTGGTTACAACCCATTATGCTCTCAATTAGCTAAGGAGATAGATCTTCTCTATTTTCTCTTCCTAGGGGACTCCCTGGATCTCTCTCTTAAGTTCTTCAGATACCAAGCTGTTCAGGGGTTGTGATTGCAGTTTGGATATTCTTTGCTTTTTGTTTAAAATCTACTAATGAGTGAGTACATCCCCTGCTTATCTTTCTGGGCTTGTGATACCTCACTTAGGAGGATATTCTCCAAATCTATCCATTTGCCTGCAAATTTGAGGATGTCATTTTTTCTTTCTTTCTTCTTCTTCTTTTTTCTTATTATGAATAAAGAAGTCACATTTTCTATCCTTGTATATCCTTATTCAGTGTCCCTTCCCCCTCCCACCACATCAGGTCATTCTCTCTTCTCCATAACTCCCCATCACCCCCATGGGCAGGTGGTCCCAAGGTCCCACGGTCCCAATATTGCTTAGTTCAGCATCCACTCCTGGCAGACCCACTATCCTCACCCCAACATCAAGACTGAGTCAGGTGTTCCTCTAGGGGGAGTGGGATCCAAGGAGTCAGTCCAAGGTGTTTCTGATCCCAAGCTGTTCAGTGGTTGTGGTTTGCAGCTTGGGCATGCTTTGCTTTTTTCTTGTTTGTTTATTTGTTTGTTTGTTTAGAGTCCACTAATGAGTGAGTACATCCCCTGCTTATCTTTCTGGGTTTGTGATACCTCGCTCAGGAGGATATTCTCCAAATCCATCTATTTGCCTGCAAAATTTAGGATATCATTTTTTCTTACTGCTGAGTAGTACTGCATTGTGTAGATGTATCACAGTTTGTTAATCTATTCTTCAGTTGAAGGGCATCTGGGTTGTTTCCAGGTTCTTGTTATTATGAGTAATGCTGCCATGAGCATAGTTGAGCTAATTCTCTTGGAGTGGAAATGTGCATCTTTAGGATATATGCCCAGTAGTGGTATTGCTGGATCCTTGGGGAGATTGATTCTCAATTTTCTCAGAAACCAAGTGCATTCCAAAGTGGCTAAACAAGTTTACACGCCTACCAGCAATGGTGGATTGTTTCCCTCACTCCACATCCTCTCCAGCATAGGCTGTCATCTGTGTTTTTGATCTTAGCCATTCTGACAGGTGAAGTTGGTATCTCAAAGTTGTTTTAATTTGCATTTCTCTGATGGCTAAAGATGTTGAGAATTTTTTCATGTGCCTTTCAGCCATTTTTAATTCTTCTGCTGATAAGTTTCTTTTTAGTTTTGAACCCTCTTTTTTAATTGGGTTATTAAAGGTTTTGGGCTCTAGTTTCTTCAGTTCTCTATATATTTTAGAAGTCAATCCTCTGTCACTTGTAGGTTTGATAAAAATCTTTTCCCATTCTGTAGGCTGTCATTTTGTCTTGTTGACTGTATCCTTGGCCTTACAGAAGCTTCTCACTTTCAGGAGTTCCCATTCACTTATTGTTGTTCTTAGTGTCTGAGTTACTGATGTCATATTTAAAAAGGGGTCACCCGTGCTAATGTGTTGGAGGGTATTTCTAACTTTCTTTTTTATAAAGTTCAGTCTATCTGGGTTTATGTTGAGGTCTTTGATCCACTTGGGTTTAAATTTTGTGCATGGTGATAGGTTTGGATCTATTTTCATTTTTCTACACACTACCATCCAGTTATGCCAACACCATTTGTTGACGATACTGTCTTTCTTCTATTGAATGTTTTTGGACTTTTTGTCAAAAATCAAGTGTTCATAGGTGTGGGGGTCTTCAATTCGATTCCATTGATCTACAAGTCTGTTTTTATGCCAGTAACAAGATGTTTTTATTACTGTACCTCTATAGTATAATTTGAAGTCGAAGATAGTGATGCCACCTGAGGATTTTTGTAGAGCAAAATCGTTTGGCAATCCTGGCTTTCCTGCTATTCCAAATAAAATTGAGTATTGTTCTTACAAGTTCTGTAAAAAAATTGTGTTGGAATTTTGATGGACAGTGCATTGAATCTGTAGACTGCTTTTGGTAGAACTGCCATTTTCACTATATTGATCCTACCTATCCAGGAACATGGAAGAGCTTTCCATTTTCTGATATCCTCTTCAATTTCTTTCTTCAGTGTTTTAAAATTTTTGTCAAATAGGTCTGTTGCTTCTTTGGTTATAGTTATATCAAGGTGATGTTTTCCTTATTTCTTTTTCAGCCCTTTTACTTTTAGTGTATGAGGGCTACTGATTTCTTTGAGTTAATCTTGTATCCTGCTACATTGCTGAGGGTGTTTATCAGCTATAGAAGTTCCCTGGTAGAATTTTGTGGGTCACTTATCTATACAATCATGTCATCTGCAAATAGAGAAAGCTTGATTTCTTTTTTCCAATTTGTTTACCTTTCATCTTCTTTCATCCTCTTGTTACTTTAGCTAAAACTTTGACAACTATGTTGAATAGATAAAGGGAGAGAGGACAGCATTGTCTAGTTCCTCATTTTAGTGGGGTTGCTTTGAGCTTTTCTCCATTTAGTTTGATGTTGGTCATCAGCTTTTTGTAAATCACCTTTATTATATTTAGGTATTTTCCCTTTATTCCTGATCTCTCCAGGACTTTTATCATAAAGGAGTGTTCGATTTTGTCAAAGGCTTTTTCAGCATCTAAGGAAATGATCATGTGGCTTTTTTCTTTCATTTTGTTTATATGATGGGTGACAATTACAATTTTTCGTATATTGAAACATCCTTGCATTTCTGGGATGAAGCCTACTTGATCCTGGTGTATAACTTTTTTTTAAATATGTTATTAGATTCTGTTTGCCAGAATTTTGTTGAGAATTTTTGCATCAATGTTCATGATGGCATTTTTGTCAAATTCTAGGAAGTTTTTAATTTCTTTCTTGACCAGAAATGGTTCATTTGAGTGATGTTTAGTTTCCTTGAGTTGGTTGGTTTTCTGTTATTCTTGGTTTTGCTGAGCTCTAACTTTAGACCATGTTATCTGAAATGGTACAAGGAGTCATATCCATTTTTTGGTGCTTGTTGATATTTGCTTCATGACCTAGTATGTGGTCAGTTTTAGAGAATGTTTCATGGGGTGCTTTTTGCTTGGGTGGAGGGTTTGGTATATGTTTACTAAATCTATTTGGACCATAACTTTTGCTAGATGCCTTATTTCTCTGTTGAGTTTCTGTCTGGTTGACCTATCCAAGGCTGAAAGTAGAGACTGAAGTCTCCCACTATAAGTGTGTCAGGTTTTATATGAGGTTTAAGCTTTAGTAGTGTTTCTATTATATATGTTGGTCCTCTTGTGTTAGGGGTAGATATTCAGGATTGAAATTTCATCTTGGTGAATTTTTCCTGTAATGACTAAGTAGTGACCTTCTTGGTCTCTTTTTATTGATTTTAGTTTAAAGTCTATTTTGTTAGATATTAGAATGGCTACAGCAGCTTGTTTCTTAGGCCATTTGATTGGAAAGTCTTTTCCTAACCCTTTACTCTGAGCCTGTGTCTGTCTTTAAAGTTGAGGTGCATTTCTTGTATGCAACAAGAGGATGATTTCTCTTTTTGTATCTATTGTGCTAGGGTGTGGCTTTTTATAGGTGAATTGAGTCTATTGATATTAAGGGATATTAATGACCAATGATCAATATTTCTCTTAACCGCTGAGCCATCTCTCCAGCCCCGATCAATATTTCTCAATAGTTTTGGTAGTAGCTTGCATTTCCTTTTTTTGGGAGAGCTTCTTCTGTGAGCTTATCAACTGTCTGGTTACATGGGTGTTTCTGGTTTTCTTAGGTTGGAGTTTTCCCTATAGGGCTTTGTGTAGGGCAGGATTTGTGGTTAGGTATTGTTTAACCTGGCTATGTCCTGAAATATATGTTTATTCCTTCTATGTCGATTGATAGTTTTTCTGGGTACAGTAGTCTAGGTTGGCATCCATGCACTTTTAGTGTCTGTATAATGTCTGATCAGTACCTTCTTGCTTTCATTGTTTCCATTGAATAGTTAGTTGGGTGTTACTCTGATGAGTCTGCCTTTACAGGTGATTTGACCTTTTTTCCTTTGCAGCTCTTAGTATTTTTTCTTTGTTCTGTAGGTTTAGAGGCTTGATTATTATATGACAAGCAGACTTTTTTTTTGTTGGTCTAGTCTATTTGATTTTCTGTAGGCTTCCTGTATCTTTTTAGGCATTTCCTTCTTTAAGTTGAGAAAGTTTTCTGCTATGATTTTGTTGAATATATTTTCTTTCTTTTTTTATGGAACACACACCCAGATGTACATGTAAATATGTACACACACCCACTCAGTATAGAACCTCTGTGAACAGATCTCGGCCTGCTTGGGACTTACCAATTTCTTATGTGAACTTTGTATTGAATTTCTTCTTAATATCTTGAATACTCTTTTGAATTTGTGAATCAAACTGCTTAGTGTTTTCAATAAAAATGGGGATGAATTCTTACTAATGTAAGAATCATGCGTCCTGGACCAGTGTTGTCTGCAGAGTCCCAGCACACTCTGGAGCAGGGGCAGATAATCACTCCCACTCACCATACCCACAGCTCCGGCTGAGGGAGTTTGCATGGCTACCCACCTCCACCTCAAACTGAGCATGCCAACAACTGCAGGGGTCTCTGAAGGACACACTAAGACCCCGCCCAGAGGTGAGGAGAGGTCACCAGGCCCAAGCGCCTATATCCCAGCCTGGGAGGGAGAGTTAAGCTCCCATAGCTTCTGGTTCTGCTCCCGGACCAGTGCTGTCTGCAGAGTCCTGGACCAGTGCTGTCTGCAGAGTCCCAGCACACTCTGGAGCAGGGGCAGATAACCGCTCCCAGTCACCATACCCACAGCTCCGGCTGAGGGAGTTTGCATGGCTACCCACCACCACCTCAAACTAAGCGTGCCAACAACTGCAGGGGTCTCTGAAGGACAGACTCAGACCCCGCCCAGAGGTGAGGAGGGGTCACCAGGCCCAAGCACCTATATCCCAGCCAGGGAGGGAGAGTTAAGCTCCCATAGTTTCTGGTTCTGCTCCCGGACCAGTGCTGTCTGCAGAGTCCCAGCACACTCTGGAGCAGGGGCAGATAATTGCTGCTGGTCACTATACCCACAGCTCTGGCTGAGGGAGTTTGCATGGCTACCCACTGCCACCTCAAACTGAGTGTGCCAACAACTGCAGGGGTCTCTGAAGGACAGACTCAGACCCTGATCAGAGAGGTGACAGGAGGCACACAAACCCGAGTGCCACAACTGACCAGGACCCATCTAATCATGAACCACTGAAGCCATGGGCAAATGTCAGTGCAAAAAATTACATAATAATACAAAGGACAACATGGTAACTCCAGAAGAGAGTGGCGATCTTACAAATACAAGACCTGAACTGAGCAATGAAGAGGAAACAGAAGGAAGCAACACCAAAAATTCCTTTTCGATGATCATCGAAGCTCTCAAAGAAGATATGAAAAAAGCCTTAAAGAAATAGAAGAAAATACAAACAAAAATTGGAAGAGATGAACAAATCTATGAAAGAAACATGCCAGGAAATAAAAGCTGAAATAAAAGCTGAAATAGAAGCAATAAAAAAGGCACAAAATGAGGCAAAGATAGAAATAGAAAACCTGAAGAAAAATGGTGGAACCATAGATACAAGCATAACAAACAGAGTTCAAGAGGTAGAAGATAGAATCTCTGAAGTGGAAGACTCAGTAGCTCAATTAGATATATCAGTCAAAGAAAATAGTAAAACTAAAAAAGCCATAACTCAAAATGTCCAGGAAATCTGGGACACCATGAAAAGACCTAATTTGAGAATAATAGGAATAGAAGAAGGAGAAGAATACCAGCTCAAAGGCACAGATAATGTTTTCAATAAAA
>PVIH01020763.1:0-31473 GCA_004025045.1 Sigmodon hispidus
TTATATATTTTATGGACATAATAGAAGCCTTTAAATTAGAACTAAATACTCCCTTAATGAGACAGAAGAAAAGAAAAACAAAATGGATGAAATTATCAAATCCCTTGAAGAAAACCAAGAAGAAGTGAGCAAACAAGTGAAGAAAAAGGAAAGATTTAAAAATTGAGATAGAGGAAATCAAATGTTACAAGGCTAAGAATAAAAATGAAAACTTAGAGTAAGTGAACAAGATATACAGATGCAAATGTAATCCAAAAATGGAAAGATAGAACAGTGAAGCTTTGTTATGAAATTTCTATAGTGAAAATAGATGTGTTAATCAAAGAAAACACTAACCCAAAATAGGCAGAACATAAAATGTTCAGAAAATCTGAGTCACCCACAAAAAGACCAAAACTAGAAATAAGAAGAGAAGAATGAGAGGAATACTAGTTGAAATGCACAAACAACATATTCAACAAATAGTAATAAAAACTTTCCCAATATAAAGAAGGTAATGCCTGTAAAGATAAAAGAATCATACAGAACAAAAAATGATTAGTCCTCTAAAGAGACATTTCACTACATCATTATCAAAACAATAGACATATAGAGTAGAATATTAAGATCTGCATAGGAAAAGGCCATGTAACATACAGAATCAGACTCAGTAAAATAACACTCAAATTTTAACTGGAAATAAGGAAAGCCAAATGGTCCTGGATCTATGTTATTCAGACAATTAGAAACCTTACATGCTAGCCCAAGCCCATCAAGACACTCTATGCACTTAGATGAAATAAAAAACTTAGGACAAACCAGATTTATATAATATCTACTCATAAACTCATTTATACAGAAAGCATTTGAAGGACACTTTGATGAAAAGAATTAAATATACCCACTATTACAAAAACAACAGATAATCCCACAGAAGAAAACACCAAATAAGGAACACATAAACACACACACACACATGCACATGCACACGCACACACAAACACACAAACACACACACAAACCTAAAATTAAAAATGAATGAACATTAATATTTCTTAATATCAAGGAAATCAATTCACTTTTGTAAACACACAGGCTAACATAAAAACACTAAAGACAGAATCCATCCTTTGTTGTATATAAGAAACACATCTCAACTTTAAAAACAAACACTGTGTCAAAGTATAAGGTTGAGAAACGTCTTTCCATCTAATGGCCTTAAAAACCAATTTGGTGTAACTATTCTAATATCTAAAAGAGAATTCAAATTAAAATCAATCAAAAGACATCAAGCAAGAGTTTGTATATTCATTTTAGGAACAATTTATCAAGAGAAGTTTCAACCCTGATTATACCCCAAATATAAGGACACCCACACGTGTAAAAAATTGCTAAAATTTAAATCACATATCAAATATGTCATGTTCTCCAATAAACAAGTCTGCCAGACAAAGTCATTACAGAGAAATAAGGGATTTAAAAGAAGTTGTGTCTCAAATGGACTTAACGGATATACATAGAACATTCCAGACAAATACCAACAAGTAAATCATTTTTTCAGCACAATATGGAACTTTCTCTAAAATTGGCCACATGTGCAACCAGACATAAAGAAATATGAATATGCTCAAAAATTTTGAATAATTCTGCTTATCTTAGCAAACCCTCATTGATTAAAGTAGTATTTTTATAACAACACAAACCACAGAATGACTACAAATTTGTAAAAACTGGACATCACTCAATTAAAACACATCTTCATCAATGAAGTACCTAGAAAAAAATACAGAGTTCCTAGAATACAAAGAAAATGGAACTACACAACACTAAACATTATGGACCACAATAAAAAAGTGCTAAAAGGAAAGTTCAAAGCCTAACATCTAGCAAAATAATTGCAGAAGTCTTATTTAAGAGACTTAACAGTACATGTGAGAGCTCTAGAACAGTTAGAAGCAAATTTACCCAGGAAGAATAGATGCCAGAAAATAATCAATATCGGAACTGAAATAAATAATATTTAAACAAAGAGACAATAAAAAGGAACAATGAAACACAGAGCAGTTTCTTGAAGAATGTAAAAAAATAGTCAAAAATTTATCCAAATTAAAGAAAAAGGCAGAGAGAGAATATTCAAATTAACAAAATCAGAAGTAAAAAAAGGGAACATAACAACAGACTAAGGAAATCCAGAGAATTATTATGTCATACTTCAAATAGCTCTAATCCACAAAATTGAGAACCTTCAAGAAATGGACAGTTTTCTGGACAAGTACTAACTAGCAAAAATAAATGACTGAAATTGACTTATAGGCCTAATAAAAATAGAAGAAACAGACCTATTTGACAAAAATTTTAAATCTCTGAAGAAAGAAACTGAAGAGGATATCAGAAAATGGAAAGTTCTCCTATGTTCCTGGATAGGTAGGATCAACATAGTAAAAATGGCAATTCTACCAAAGGCAATCTACAGATTCAATGCGCTGTCCATCAAAATCCCAACACAATATTTTTTGGACCTTGAAAGAACAATACTCAATTTCCATTGTAATAACAGGAAAGCCAGGATTGCCAAAACAATTTTACTCAACAAAAGAACCTCAGGACTTCAAGTTATACTAGAACATCCCTGACTTCAAGTTATACTAGAGCTACAGTAATAAAAACAGCCTGGTACTTGCATAAAAACAGACTTGTGGACCAATGGAATAGAATTGAGGATCCAGACATTAACCCAAAAATCTATGAATTCCTGACCTTTGAGAAAGAGGCCGAAATATTCAATGCAAAAAAAAGATAGTATATTTAACAAATGGTGTTGGCATAGCTGGATGGAAGTTTGTAGAAAAATGCAAATAGATTCGAGCCTGTCACCCTGCACAAAACTCAAATACAAGTGGATCAAAGACCTCAACATAAACGCTGTCACTGTAAACTAGATAGAAAAGAAAGTGGGAAATACACTTCTATGAACTGCCAGAGTCGACTACTTCCTAAATATAACACCAGTGGCACAGACACTAAGTGGGATTTCCTCAAGCTAAGAAGCTTCTGTAAAGCCAAGGACACTGTCAATAGGACAAATTACAGCCTAGAGAATGAGAGAAGATTTTCACCAACCCTACATTGAAAAAGGACTTATCTCTAAGATATATAAAGAACTGAAGAATCTAGAGCCCAAAACTTTGAATAACCCAATCGAGAAATGGTGTTCAGATCTAAAAAGGGAATTCTCAGTAGAAGAACTACGAATGGCTGAAAGGCACCTGAAAAAGTGCTCATCATCTTTAGCCATCAGAGAAATGCAAATCAAAACAACTTTCAGATACCACCTGACACCTGTTAGATTCCTTAAGATAAAAGACACAGAGGACAGCCTATGCTGGAGAGCATGCCGAGCAAGGGGAACACTCCTCCATTGTTGGTGGGAGTGTAAGCTTGTTCAGCCACTTTGGAACACAGTATGATGACTTCTCAGAAAATTGAGAATCAATCTCCCCAAGGATCCAGCAATACCACTTCTGGGTGTATACCCTAAAGATGCACAGTCACACTCCAAAGACATTAGCTCAACTATGTTCATAGCAACGTTATTTGTAATAGCAAGAACATGGAAACAACCTAGATGCCTCTGAACTGAAGAATGGATTAACAAACTGTGGAACATCTACACAATGGAGTACTACTCAGCAGTAAGAAAAAATGATATCCTAAAATTTTCAGGCAAATGGATGTATTTGGAGAATATCCTCCTGAGCTAGGTATCACAAACTCAGAAAGATAAGCAGAGGATATACTGACTCATTAGTGGACTCTAAGCAAGCAAACAAACAAGAATAAAGCAAACCACAACCACTGAACAGCTTGGGATCAGAAACACCCTGGACTGACTCATTGGATCCCACTCCCCCTAGAGGAACACCTGACTTACGCTTGATGGAGCAGGGAGAAAACTGGATCTGCCAGGAGTGGAAACTGAACTAAGAAATACTGGGGCAGTGGGACCATATGACTGCCTGCTGCCTGCCCAGGGAGAGGATGGGGATTTGTGTAGAAGAAAGAATGACCTGATGTGGTGGGAGGGGGAAGGGACCTTGAATAAGGATATACAAGGTTAGAAAGTGTGACTTCTTTGTTCATAATAATAATAATAATAATAATAATAATAAAATCTCCCAAGCAATGAAAAGCCCAACAATAGATGGTTTCAGTGCAGAACACTACCAGTCACTCTAATACACAAACCACAAAAAGATGCAACAATCAAAGAGGATTATAGACCAATATCCTTTATAACCATTGATGATATGATGCTCAATAAAATATTGGCAAACTGAATTCATGAACATACAAAAAATAACCCACCCTAATGTAGTAGACTTAATCCTAGAGGTCAGGAATGTTTAAATGTTAAAAACTCTGGCAAAGTCACCCACCATATCAAAAAACTGAAACAAAGAACTACTTTATTATCTTATTAGATGCTAAAAAACCATTGATAAAATTCAGAACCCTTTCATGACAACTGTTTTGAGGATATCAAGGTTATAAAGATCCTACATATAGTAAAGGCAATACGCAGCAAGGTGACAGCCCAAATAAAACTAAATAGAAGGAAACTCAAATCAATTTCACTAAAGTCAGAAAAGACAAAGCTGCCACTCTACCCTTAACAATTTAATATATTACTCAATGTTACTGCTAGAGCAATAAGACAACAACAACAAATGGAGACCAAGAAGATATAAATTGAAAGGGAAGATTCAAACTATCAAATTTTTCAGTTGATATGATAGTATATATAAGTTATCCCCAAAACTATACCAGGGACATTCTACAACTCATAAACATCATCAGCAATGTGGCAATATACAAGAGAATCTTAAAAAATATTTTAAAATCCAACATCAATCCTATATACATATAATGAAAAGAGCTAAAAAAGAAAAAGAGAAAACATAAATTCATACAACAGCTGTCACTGTGGGGTTAGAGAGGAACATGGTGCTTGGCAAATATACAAGAATTCACCAAGAATACCACATAGAAAACACCAAGCTATAATGGAGAAGGTGTCCAAATTGGCCCTTCCTTATATCAGATTGAGAACTAACCTAATTGCCACTTTAGAAACTTCATCTGCTGTAAGGAGTTCCAAAGATCCACAGCTAATTAGTTGATCAATCTCCCAGTACAGGTAAAGAGAGCTGGGAGAGTGTATATGAGCAAAGCTGTCGATATCATAAGGAGACTCACAGAGACAGCTCGCCCAAGGTCCTGGGAACTCACTAACTATGAAAGGACTCCTGGGGAACCTCTATAAGACAGAATTAAGACCTCTGAATGTGGATTGCGATTAGATGGCCTGGGCAGTTTGTGGGGCTTCAGGCAGCAGGACCAGAATTTATTTCTAGTGTGTGATCAGGATTCTTAGAGCCAATTCTCTACCAAAAAACTCCACCATGCTCAACCTCAATACTAAGAGGGTCTTGGTGCTATCCCAACTGGATATGCTAGTCGGCATTTACTTACCCTGGCAGTCCTTACACTTCCTGAGGAATATATGTGGGATGGGGTATGGAGAGGAAAGCTGTGACATAACTGGGAAGAGAAGAAGGAAGAACAGTGCCTAGTATGTTAAAAAAATTGAAATAAAAAGACAACCTGAGGTCTCCTCTGACAGTGAATTGTGTGGCAGTGCTCCAGCTAGAAACTAGCACAATATGCAACTTTGTCACTTGGATTCTGTATCTAGTAGAATGGAACCCATGTGAAGCCATGGATGAGATGTGAGGTATATGAGCACAGGGGAACGGTTTCAAACTTTAACTTTAAAGTGATGGTGCTGCCTGCTCTTCATGTCAGCTTCATTTAAAACATTCTAAAGGAACATTTTATATATGCTGAGTCAAGTATATAAACTTTTTTGTTTATGAGAATTTCATGTGGTGCATTAAATCTTCCACCTTCATAGAAACACATAAATAGCTGTTGATCATTTTCTCTGAATGTAGGTGGTTATCAGAATTTTATATTAAATTTATCATTCAACATTCAAATAACACACAATAGCATAGTTTGTCAGCATTCCCAATGTGAACAGAAAGCGAATCTCATTACTACCTGAAGAGTAATTTGGAATTCATAAATTCATTTTGTCAGTATGATAATAATATCTTAGAATTGAGACAGAAATTATTTTTGTAATATACGGAGGCATGAAAAAATATGGGTATATAGATAATCATAAACTTTAAATTTTTTATGTATCTAGGATATTGGCAAATTAAATTGTCATAGGCAATAAAAGTTTTAATGAGCATGATGTTCTACAGATTTTCACAGAATCACTCTGGTTGGGACAATTTACAGGATGTTTTCCTTCTCGTTTCTCTTTACATTTTTTTCCTTGCATGGTTTTTACATCATCCTGATGTACTGTCTAATGCAATTTTTGTGGCAGAGAGCTCTGGGCAAGACTATTCAAGTGGAGTCTTCCCTAAGGTCTTGAATTTTGTTTTATTAGATGAATTCATGGGACCTGTGCTTAAAGATAATCCCAAATGTATTTTGAAATGTTTTTATTTTAACTGCATGGCCTCAGAAGGAAAGTTGAAAGCACAATTCTTTTTTTCAAAATTCTCTGAGGAATAAGTATAAGGCTTATCAAAAAATTTATGTGATTATGGCGATGACCTCAGCCATTAACAATATTATAAATGGATGTGTTAAAAATGAAATGAGCTCCATATGGAGCTTCTGAACAGACTGGGATTTATGTCTCCTATACTTACCCTGTGGTAGACACTTATTTTATAATGTTCTCTTTGAATTTTCTTTTCTGGTTCATGCAGATTCATCTTTTGCATGCCTTTAATGACACTTCCTGCAGAGCCAAAGCAACAAGACCTTTACTTAGTGATGGAACTGTGACGATTGCTGCATTTGTTCCACTTATTAATTCAGTTCACATAAGATCTATTAACTTTACAACATGAAGATTTCACCTTATTACGTAAGTGATTTTAGAATTTATTTTTTTTTGTATTCTAATTCTATTGTATTCTAGTAAGTTTGGATTCACATTAATTTATTTTTCCTCATTTTAGCATTGTCTAACTTGCTCTCACAAAACTTCTAGAGCTCTATCTTTGTGTTAACTTTTTTTCTTCTCTCCAAGAAAAAAGAGATTTTTAATCACGTTATTTGTATGTTTGATAACCCTCTTCCTTGCCTTTAGGTGTTCTCGGGTGGGCCAATTTCATGTTTTTTTTTTTATCTATAGACAATATATTTTACAATTTGAGACACTGTTTAGGGCAATTTTCAAAGTGTAGTTGTTATTGTATTTTCATAAGAAATGATTCCTCTTATCTCAATGACTATAGAGACATTATTTGGTGGTAGAGAAATTGGTGTGCTTGTGCTAGCTGTCTTTGATTTGAAGTCAGAATTTGAAGTTGGGACCTCCTCTGTTAAAATGCATTCAAAATGACTTACAATATTACCTATAATTTTGATTAGAAATATATAAGATTTTGTCATTTTGGCACTATTTTTATTTAATTGTAGTGTTTCTAATTATTTACAACTGGTATGGTTGTGTTCTGGAGGACTCATAAGTGTTGATGATGGCCACTAAGGATAGTATCTTATTTAGTTTCATACTTTAAAGATTTGAGAACAATTGCAGTCAAGTTTTATGTAATTTTATTTAGCCATACTGACAAGTATAGAATAAAATACCAGTTTCGTTTTCACTTCATTTCTCTGACAGCTGAGAAGTTTTGTTTTTTTTTTAATATCAAGTTCCCTGTGTTCCTTTGTTCATTTCTTATATTAGCCTTCTGTCAAATGTAGAGTTGGCAAAATCCAATTTCCATTTAGTAGTGTGTGATTTTGTGTTTGTGACAATGTCCTTTGACTTATAGAATATTTTTAGTTTCATGTAGAAACTATTTCTTGATAATTGGAACTTTAAAGCATTTTCAATTAGCTGATTTCTTCTAATATTTACATTGTGGTTATTCAAATTATTTTTATAATATTTTGTACATTTCAAATATTTTTACATTTTATTTTTATGAGTATAGAAACAAAAATTTTAAGGTTGACAAAAATAATTTTATTTTATTAATTATTCAAGGAGCACTTACTATAGTTTCCTTTGCTGTACAAATATTTTATTATTATTTTGAGAATTATATCTTCATTTTGTGTCGTTCCAACTTTTGATAGTGATGTTCGATAATCTTTAGTAGGCTGTTGTGTCCACAAATATCTTGGCAAATATTAGATATATATTTCCTCGCCTTCAGTGTTTCATTTTTTAAAGCTAAGAACTGTGATACAATTTGAATTGATTCCTATAAAAGTGGAGGACCATGATTTAATTTTATTTCACTGCTTGAAGAAGATACCCAAACTTCCAAAATGTTTTGTTGCATAGGATGTGTGGCACTGAGTACATATTTTGCCTACTTGTTAAAAAATAGTTTGCTGTTCCTTTGGTATTTATAGGAAATTACAACTACCTGGAAGTACTATCTTACCCAATATAATAGTTGTCATTCAGAAATCTAACCATAAATATTTCAAAGTTTGTTGGCACAGAGAAAATTTTATTTTCTTTACATCAGCATCAAATGTATATATTTCTTATAAAATTATCTTATTATTTTTAATTTTATTTTATTCATATTTGCATGTATAAATATATTCATGTGATCTCTGATGTAAAGAGTTAGGGTACATCTGATGGCTAGATATTTCAAAGCCACTTATCTTGATATATATTGTGATTTAGATAAAGTAGTTTTAGTGCCCATGTAAAAACAGATTTGGCAGTGAAATAATAGCAAGCAGGCAAAGAGAAAAATCTCTCTCCCATGTCTTTATATAGGCATTTATCAGAGTTATATCTGCATTAAATGTCTGTCTTCCTGCCTCAAGAACTTGATTAAGGAAGTTTATACTATATCCAGATTAAAAAGATTCTTTAGACTTCTAAAGTTAAAATTATACATAGTCAATTTGATAAACAAAAATAGCTATCACATGTCAACCACTTTTCACATTGATACCAAATCATAACTCTTATTGCTGTAAAGATTTCCAAATAAAACTCCAAGACATATAGAAGGTTTAACAAATTAATTCAGTCTCTATTATAATCTATTTACTACCTATTTTAATTTTTATGTTGTTTTTAATTTCTCAAAGACACCAAATTTCTTTTTCATTAAAGTTTACCATAGGAATGTAGGAATTCATGACATTTATTTACAGCAAATAAAAAAGACTTTGTCATTAGACTGTGGGTGAAACAGACCTAGTCTCACTGAAAATTCATTTATCATTATGTATTAAGGTAATTTATCATTACATAGCAAAAAACACCCACAATTACAAATACTGTCATTTCATTCCATTAACTGTTTAACATTTAAGATGCCATGCTTTGTTTATTTTGATCTACCAGAATTGAAGATAGAAGTTGGCTTTTGTTTTATTTAACAGATAGAGCAAAATCCCTGTTAAATCTTTTATTTTTTATTTTTATATAGTGTTTTATAATGGGAACCAACTTGATAATAGTTAAAATATTCATTTTCCATATATATTTATATACCCATATATGTCATATTTAAAAGCACAGATATAACTTGTTTTCAATTAAGGAATAATAATGTTTCAATTTCAGTAACATGACATAGTTTAAAAACAGTATCTTAAACAAAATTGATAACTTTAAGAGAACTGAGGCATATTGCCCAAGCGGGGTTGGATATGGTTTAAGGAGACACCATATTGAGCAGATGTGTTTGAGTATATATGTTTTGTACTCAAAGATAGACATTAAATTAATCTCTAAAATCCTTAAGTTAACTATTAAAAGAAGTGCTAAGAAACATCGTCATTTTAAATTATTTCACCTATGTATTTAATTGATAATATGTATTTAGTGTTAATTTCAAATTTAATATTACTATGAACAAAAAACTAGAGCAAAGTCATCATTTTTAGTTCATAAAAAATTACTTGTACTCACTTTGCTATCGAGTACAGATGTGTGCAACAAAGTATAATTCCTTATGGGTAATCTCTACATAAATAACACAAAACAGATTCTAATAAGTGAAGATTCTCTGAGTTAGGCTATTTGAAATTGGATTTTTACAATTTTGTTGTGAAGGAACACTTAACTTAGGAATATTTAGTAAACAGGTTGTAAGTCTGCAGAAAACAAAAGCAGAATTTCAAGAATATAAGAGCATGAAAGATCATGGACACTTAATGTCAGTTAGAATAAAATTTCTTTTGACTTAGCAGTGAGAATTAGCAGTGTGACCCATTAGAACTGACCATAGTAGCAATTTCTTGATAACAGTATGTCTATCCAGTTTGTTTATAGCTTAGCAATTTATCCTTCATATATCCTTTGGGATTTGAAAAGTTTAATTGTGTCTTTTTAAAAGCCAGTAATATATAAGATAGTACATATTAATGGTAAATCAAAATAAAAATATAACACAAAAATTAGAAGATAAACACTTTAGAGGTCTAAAATTTTTTCATGGTCAGATATTAAATGGGTGTTGGGATCTTTTGGGCTCAGTGAGAAAATGAAGCAAAATACAAGCCATTTGACTTGCCCATGTGGTAACATTCAGCAAGGTGGTGGTAAAGTTGCAAGGCATATGTTTTCTTTATGATATCTTAGCAAAGTTAGCAGCCTAGACACATCATTGCTTACATCATGATGAGTATCTTCAAGTCATCCAGGTTATATTTTCTATTCAAGTAATATCACTTGCAAAGTAGAATAGTTATATCTGACATCAAGGTGTTTGAAGTCATTCTGTAATTCATTTTCCATTGAAGATAAAAACATAGTGAAAGCACAGAGATGGAAGCAAGCAGATTATAGTAAATACAAAAACTGAGCACTACCCTCTCAGAGGATTCAAGTCATGACTGTAGGGTGTTCAACCATAAGGAGTTAACTCCACTATTCTGCCTGTTGGGATGATACTCTGAAAGGAGAGGAAGATGACAATTGGAAACACCCAAGTTTCCAAAGATGCTTGGGTGGGAAACATTCAAATCCTCTCTGATAAAGAAACAAATGTTGTTTGGGGATTAATGTATGAGGCACAGATATCGTAAAAAGCATGTTTATTTATTAGCTGAAATAATTGAAATGCTTGTCTCTCCATCTACTTGCAGACTAAGTAAATAAGTCATAGATATCTTTGAATTTTGTAGTACAGAGCATATGAGCCTTCTTATGATATATTACAAGCAAATTTATTGCTATAAGCCTTTAAAAATGGAAGTTTCATTCTGCTGGTTAAAGTGATCAAGAATCAGAGGGTTTTGCTTGTGATTGTCCATACCTAAAAATTCTTTTTATAATGGCTCAAGTCAACTTTTTGGATCAAAACTTTTAGATGCACCTGAGGTTTTTATGAAATTAAATCACAATCACCACTACATTATAAATTCTGGCATTCAAATATTACCATTATGATCATGCTAAAAATATTTTTGTAGATATATAACTTATGAGTTATTGCCTCATATTGCTACACAGTATGATAGTAATCTCTTTCATAAATATTTATAATTCTTCTCTGCAGACCTACTTCGAGAAACTACCAGATTTCTTTGGCCTTCATGTATGCCATTGAGGAGATCAACAGAAACACACACATTTTACCCAACACATCTCTGGGATTTGAACTCTACCATGACCATAGCAGTGAATGGGATTGTCTAAATGACACTTTTCTTTGCCTCACAGGAAAGAGAAAAGTTATTCTCAATTACACATGTAGAAGGCAAAAGCTTGCTTCTCTGCTTACAGGAAAAACATGGAAAACATCTGCACGTATTGGGAGACTGCTGAATCTCTACAAATATCCGCAGGTGAGAGACAAGGCTCTGAGGGAACAAGAAACGAATATATAACTGCAGACATTTCATGTGTTTACCAAATATAAAAAAGCTAGTCACTGTCATTCATCTATCAGTTTGAATAAATCAGGCATTTTATTATATAGCGTCATATATTTTGATTAAGAGAGAGAAAAAGTAGAGTTAGGAGACTACTAAGGGTCTAGAAAATTCCATGTCTTGTGAAAAATTCTGTCTTCAAAATTGTGATGGGGTTTTGAAACACCCTAATCCTAAGTAAGTATCTAAACTTCTGAAGTACAACCTCAGATTTAAGATTGTGTTTTAGGTCAATGTTTTTACTCTTATTTTCTACTTGTAATTTTCCATAGATTTCTTTTGGTCCATTTGACACTCTCCTAAGCGACAGAGGCCAGTTCAATTCTCTCTACCAGATGGCGACGAAGGACACATCTCTGTCAGAGGGTATTGCCATTTTGATGGTTCATTTCACCTGGACCTGGGTTGGACTGGTTCTTATAGATGATCACAAAGGAAATGTGTTTTTATCAGACTTGAGAGGAGAGATGGACAGAAATAGAGTATGTGTAGCTTTTATAGAAATGATTCCAGAGAGCTCCCTTTCCTGTTTCACAAGTAAAACCCGAACAGCTTACGTGCAGATCCTAAAGTCACCTGCAAATGTGGTTATCATGTATGGTAACAATGAAATGGAACATTGCATAATCATGCTTATAGAAAGTTTCTTAACGCCTTGGAAAGTCTGGGTCATGAATTCACAATGGGAAGTAACTAACCCTCATTACACCTTCATATTTGATATGTTTCATGGGAGTCTCATTTTTGCACCACATCATGATAAGATTGCTGATTTTAGAAAGTTTATCCAGACATACAACCCTTCCAATCACCCAGAAGACTATTATCTTGCTATTTTATGGCATCGATACTTCAATTGCTCTCTTTCTGACTGTAAAATTTAGGGTAGTTGTCTACCTAATATGTCTTTGGACAAGTTGCCTAGAAATGTTTGGGAAATGGACATGACTGAGGAGAGTTACAGTATGTACAATTCTGTGTATGCTGTGGCTCAGAGTCTACACGAGTTAACTGAAAAACAAGTACAAATTCAGCCTCATAAAAATGAGGAGGTAAATACTGACCCATGGGAGGTAAGTTCTTTTCCTGTATGTTTCATCAACAGTACTGAGACATTTTGAGGTTTATAAAGAAAACTCAGTATATGATTTTATACTTTGGCAGATTTTGTCAAAATTAATGTAATTAATTGTCAGGAAATCATTGCAGGCACATGTGTTTATTTCACATACACGCATTTATTTTGAGTGGGCAGAAGTATCAATGTTTAAGAGTTTGCATGTTATTATATACATTGTGTTACAATTAACTTCAGAAACTTCTCAAGATAATGTACTTAATTGAAACCCCTTTATCTTTATGTGTATTTTCTAAAATAAATGAAAATCTAGATACAACATGTTTAAAAATTACAAGATCATTATTGTTCAAATTCTAAAGATATGTTAATTAAGTGACAATTTTAATACATTTTAGACCTGAATATTCTATTTGAAAACTGAAAAATTTGAGTAGATAACTCAAATATTTAAGTGTAGCCAGCAAATACAGTTTTGAATGTTTTCCTTAATCTATATTTATTAATGAGATCTTTTGTTAGTGTGTGTGAATGTGGGGGGCTGTGTGCATATATATGTGTGCTTGTACATGTGTGTATAGGTGTGTGTGTGAATTTTTTTGAACTGACAGTCAAGAATCATTATGGTATGTTCATTTTTGGTCATCATGAAATAAAGGTTGACAGCATGCTATACATTAAAATCAAAATCAGGGAATTAAGAAAATGAAATATATTATAATATCTGTTTCTGTTGACATTTTGGGGCAATCAATTAGTCATCAATCTTTGCCTCTATTTAAAGCTTCACCCTTTTCTCAAGAATAACCAATTCAAAAATGGTGCTGGAAACACTGTGATTTTGGATTCAGAAAAGAAAATAGATACAGAATATGACATTTTCAACCTCTGGAATTTTCCAGAAAGCCTCAGACAAAAAATGAAAGTTGGGACATTTTTGCCAAAAGCTCCACAGGGACAGAAACTGTTTCTGTCTGACCATTTGATACAGTGGGCTACAGTATTTACAGAGGTGGGTTGAATCTAATATCATGGCTTTTATCTCTACGTACATAAACATTTGTTTGTAGGTGTAATGATTATTGGTTTATTATTCAATGCCCATGTTTGTGCATAAAACTACTGCCATATTAGAAAGATTTTCTTGCCTCATCTGAGAATTGGAATTATTAATTTTTCATTCATATATTGCTTATATATTCATATATATATTCATATGTTGCTTGGACTATGTATCAGGCATTTTTTAGCTAGCTCTTGTATCTTAACTCAACCTTTTTTTATTAATCTGTTGTGCCTTGTGGCCCGTGACTCATCTTAATTATTTACATCTTCTTCTTCAGCAGCAGCTCACAGCATCTCTCTGATGCTGCGCTTATTCCTCTTTATCTATGCTTAGAATTTTTTGCCTGCTTTTAAGATGTCTTGAAATAGCCCAAAACAGTTCCCCACAACCATGACACCATGACATATGTTAGAAGTATAGACTTTGTTGGGTCACACTTGTTGTGAGCAGTTCTTAATGATTCAGGAAGTAATAATAAAAATCTCAAACTGTCATATCATATCTTCAGTCACGATATAGATATAGGTAAACCCTGCTCTTTACAACTTTTTTTTGTTCTTCTTTTTTTTCCTTCTTTATTTTGTATTTATCAAAAAAAACACAGTAAAAAGAATTTAAAATGTGGAAGAGTTAACAATAACTATACAGAGGATAAGAATGATAAGCATGGCTTATCAAGGGAAGAAATACAAATAAGATTGCTACTCCTATATTTTCTTTGTGTTCATCTTTCCCTCTGAATTTTTTTTCCATCCCTGTATATCCTTATGCAAGGTCTCTTCCCCCTCCCAACACATCTGGTCATTTTTTTCCTCTGCAACTCCCCATCCCCTCCCTGGGCAGGGAGCAGACAGTCCTATGATCCCCCTGACCCAATAATGCTTAGATCAGTCTCCAATTCTGGCCAAATCCAGTTCTTTCCCCCCTCCCTCAAGAGTGAGTCAGGTGTTCCTCTAGGTGGAGTGGGATCCAAAGGGTCAGTCCAGGGGTTTTTTGTTCTTCTATCAGTCTTTAGCTAGTGTCAATGAGATCGAAGTAGCTATTTAAAGAACATGTCTTTCTTTATTAAGTGCCACAATGTAGATTATCTCACACAGAATGTTACAAAATTTAGTTTACAAGTTAATTGGAAGCTACCTCAAGTGGTCTTCACATACACCCTAGCCTTTCTTAGCAGTTTCAGAAAACAAAGAAACAGAAATAGTAACAAATTGTCACAGAATGATTATGATCTCATATCTCCCTGTTTTCAGTTGCAGTGGGTGAAATTAGAGAGCCAAAGAATTATCAGGCACAAATTTATTACATTCACTCCCCTCAGTATAGCAAATGAAGAGTGTGAACTGATGCATGTGGAAGCAATATACCAAAAGAAATGTCATCTTTCCTGTGCTTCTAATTACTGACTAAATGACAATGAGGCAGCATATACTGTAGACCATGATATAATTAATTATTGTATCATCATATAATCTAACTTATTATCATTAAGTTGCAATAATGGATGTTAAAATTGCTGTAACAGAGTGACTTTAATATTTCTATATCCAAGAGTAAAAGATTTTTATAGTAGGATTAAATATATTTATATTTCTGTGTATTGATAAATCTGTTTTATAATTTAAAAAAACAAGTTAATTCTAGAATTCTCTAGTTGACAAAAGTAAATTTAATACCAGAAATCTACTTACTAAGCTGTCAGGATGTGTAAAACATGATCAGTTTGGCATGACAATTGGCCATTTGGTATTGTAGACAGTAAACCAAAATCATAGCTTATGTTACCTCTGAAATTTCCACATTTGTTCAGAATTCTATTGTCTTTGTATCATCATTGAAGCACAATAACCTTCATATTGAAATAAGCAAGGCGTAAACAGAAGAATCTAAAAATAATAAATTCAAAACATTTATATCTGATTGTTCAATATAAACTAACATTATATTGCTTTATAATTATACACTCTTAAGTATTTTCTCTTCTATATTTACTTCTCAGCTTCCTCGCTCTGTGTGCAGTGAGAGCTGTACTCCAGGATTCAGAAAATCCTCCCAGGAGGGCAAGCCTCCCTGTTGCTATGATTGCACTCCTTGTCCTGAAAATGAGATTTCCAATGTGACAGGTAAGTGTCAGATTCACTGGAGAATTTTACACATCTCAACAGTGTTATGCAACATATAAGAAAACTGAAAAGCTTCAGGAAGGAACAATAGAGATAAGTCCCATTTTTCTCTCAGAAAAAAATAAGTATTCATTCATTTTATCACCATTTACTTGGTGCTTTGGTGAATTAAAATTACACTCAATTCATGTTATTGATCCTGTACAGTTATCCATTCATGATACATCTTTATCCATCACAGAGCTGTATGCTTTATTTCACCTAGGCATTAAAAATACACACACTCAAAACCACAGTGTATTTATAAATTTCATTATGTCTCAAAGCATATTTATTTCATAGTTAGCACACATTTAAGGGCTGTACACTTATGGCCATTGTTTGCATAATTTTACTTAAGGTTGTTGATTAATCAGAATTGTCAAGAAGGTTATATTTGACGTACCTGTGGACATATTAAAATGTTTCATTTTAATTTTTCCTTTGTTTTATATTAGAGTGTTTTGATTGCATGCATGTATGTGTATCATGTACTTGCTTGGTGTACCATCCAGTTAATGATGGACATCCAGAAATAGATCACCTAAAGATGAAGTCACAGATACCATTATTACAATGTGTATGTGCTTGCAACTGAACTATGGTTCTGTTTAATATTAATGATTATTCCACTAATATCTTTTGAAAACTAGTCTGAATGTCACATTACCACTTTCATTAGAGATGATTTAAATAAGCCATAAATTTACATCCTTGTTCTTAGAATAAGTTAAGACACTGCATTTGAGGCAACCTCTTTTTTAGACAAAAGTGGATATAGTTGAGGATCTTTATGTCAAAAGATATCCAAGGAAAAGAAAATAGACATGAGACAGTTGAGAAAAGTGAATGTGAGGAGCACATACAGTCAGAATGATGACTATGGAGGGAAAGTATAAGAGATTTCATCAACTTTAACATGCATAATTTATGAATATCAATATATAAATTGTGATATTTTGAAAAACATAATGGTTTTATGTATAATATGGTGTTTTAACATTACTTCATGAAGATTAAAACATTCAATTTTTTAATGACTTGAATTAATCTTAAAAAAGTGCATATTGAGACTTAGTATAATGACAATCAAAAACTTAAGGTGCATATAGAGGATTTTTGTACCTTAAAGCCATGATTTGTTCATGCACATGCTTATTAAATTTATTGGACTTCATTAGAAACATCAATGTCAAACACTGCATGGATGCTGTTTAAGGACTCATTTTCTTTAAGGGGCTGGCAACACAGAATTTAATTATGCTCCAGTAAGTAAAGGAGCAGAATGAATGGGTTCTTTTGTAGATAAGGGGGTTATATGAGTGGGTATGAGACTGAGAGGGCTAATGACAGAGTTTGATTGGGTGCATGATGTAAAAACCACAAAATAATTAATAAAAATATTTTAAAAAATTAGTAAGAAGGAAATTAAAACAAATGATAATATTTCAAAATAATAATTCCTTTTTTCTTTTTTCTCTTATTTTTTATTTTTATTTTTATTTATAATTATGAACAAAGATGTCACATTTTCTATCCTTATATATCCTTATTCAAGGTCCCTTCCCCCTCCCACCACATCAAGCCATTCTCTCTTCTCACGAACTCCCCATCCCCTCTCTGGGAAGGCAGCAGGCAGTACCAAGGTCCCCCTGACCCAATATTGCTTAGATCAGCCTCCACCTCTGGCAGATCCCGTTTTCTCCCTCCAACCTCAAGACTGAGTCAGGTGTTCCTCTCAGGAGAGTGGAATCCAGGGAGTTAGTCCAAGGTGTTTCTGATTCCAAGCTGTACAATGATTGTAGCTTGCAGCTTTGGCATGCTTTGCTTTTTTCTTGTTTGTTTGTTTGTTTAGAGTCCACTTTTGGGTGAGTACATCCCCTGCTTATCTTTCTGGGTTTATGATACTTCACTCAGGAGGATATTCTCCAAATCCATCTATATGCCTGCAAATTTTAGGATATCATTTTTCTTACCACTGCGTAGTACTCCATTGTGTAGAGGTACCACAGTTTGTTAATCCATTTTTCAGTTGAGGGGCATCTAGGTTGTTTCCAGTTTCTTGCTATTACAATAACGCTGCTATGAACATAATTGAGCTAATGCCTTGGGAGTGTGACTATGCATCTTTAGGGTATACACCCAGAAGTGGTATTGCTGGATCCTTGGGGAGATTGATTCTCAATTTTCTGAGAAACTGCCATACTGTGTTCAAAAGTGGCTGAACAAGCTTGCACTCCCACTAACAATGGAGGAGTGATCCCCTTGCTCTGCATCCTCTCCAGCATAGGCTGTCATCTTTTATCCTAGCCAATCTAACAGGTGTCAGGTGGTATCTCAATGCTGTTTTGATTTGCATTTCTCTGATGGCTAAAGATGATGAGCGCTTTTTCAAGTGTCTTTCAGCCATTTGAAATTCTTCTCTTGAGAATTCCCTTTTTAGATCTGAACCCCATTTTTTGATTGAGTTATTCAAGGTTTTGGGCTCTAGATTCTTGAATTCTTTATATATATCTTAGAGATCAGTCCTCTATCAGTTGTAGGGTTGGTGAAAATCTTTTCCCATTCTGTAGGCTGTCATTTTGTCCTACTGACAGTGTCCTTGGCTTTACAGAAGCTTCTCAGTTTTAGAATATCCCACGTATTGATTTTTGATTTTAGTGTCTGTGCCACTGACGTTACATATAGGAAGTGTTTGCCTGTGCCAATTCGTAGAAGTGTATTTCCCACTTTCTTTTCTATCAAGTTCAAAGTGGCTGGGTTTATGTTGAGGTCTTTGATCCACATGGATTTGAGTTTTGTGCAGGGTGACAGGGTTGGATTTATTTGCATTTCTCTACACACTACCATCCAGCTATGCCAACACCATTTGTAAATATACTATCCTTTTTCTATTGAATATTTTGGGCCTCTTTGTCGAAGTTCAGGTGTTCATAGGTTTTTGGGTTAATGTCTGGATCCTCATTTCTATTACATTGATCCACAAGTCTGTTTTTTTTGCCAGTATCATGCTCTTTTTATTACTATAGCTCTATAGTGTAACTTGAAGTCAGGGATGGTGATGCCTCCTGTGGTTATTTTGTTGAGTAAAATTGTTTTGCCAATTCTGGCTTTCCTTTTATTCCAAATGAAATTGAGTATTGTTCTTTCAAGGTCCAAAAAATATTTTGTTGGGATTTTAATAGGCAGTGCATTGAATCTGTAGATTGCTTTTGGTAGAATTGCCTTTTTTACTATGTTGATCCTACTTATCCAGGAACATGGGAGAGCTTTCCATTTTCTGATATTCTCTTCAATTTCTTTCTTCAGTGATTTAAAATTTTCGTCAAATAGATCTGTTACTTCTTTGGTTATAGTTACTCCAAGGTATTTAATGCTATTTGCAGCTATTATAAAGGGTGATGTTTCACTTATTTCTTTTTCAGCTCTTCTATCTTTAGTGTATAGAAGGGCTACTGATTTCTTTGAGTTAATCTTGTATCCTGCTACATTGCTGAAGGAGTCTATCAGCCTTGGAAGAATTTTGTGGGTCACTTATGTATATAATCATATCATCTGCAATAGAGGTAGTTTCACTTCTTCTTTTCCAAGTTGTATGCCCTTAATCTCCTTTCGTTCACTTATTGCTTTAGCTAAAACTTTGAGAACTATATTGAATAGATAAGGGGAGAGAGGACATCCATGTCTAGTCCCTGATTTTAGTGGGATTGCTTTGAGTTTTTCTCCATTAAGTCTGATACTGGCTGTTGGCTTTTTGTAAATCACCTTTATTATATTTAGGTATTCTCCCTGTATTCCTGATCTCTCCAAACAGTAATTCCTATACATGAAAATGTATAGCATAAGGTGTATTTACTTTAAAAATACCTTAAATTTTTAAAAAATATTGACATAATTAAATTATCCTTTGATTTTATTAAAGAACATGTATATGTATATAATATTTGTGTTTATGAATCTCTCATGCTCAGAAATAAAGTAATAGAAATAAAAGTATGGGATATAGAAAAACAGAATGCCTTGAGAGAAAAAATTTAGCATAAATGTATATCTAAAAAATGCAATAAATAATGATACTATAATAAGTCTCTAGTTGACACTAGCAAAATAATAAATTCAATAGATTTTAATTATAACTTTCTTTTTTTCTTTTATATTATGAATAAAGATGTCATATTTTCTATCCGTGTATATCCTTATTCAAAGTCCCTTACCCCTCCTACCACATCAGGTCATGCTCTCTCCTCCACATCTCTCCATCTCCTCCCCAGCATGAACAAGAGGTCCAAAGGTCCAATGGTCTCAATATTTCTCAGTTCAGCCTCCATTCCAGGCAGATCAGTTTTCTACCCCCATCATTGAAACTGAGTCAGGTGTTCCTCTAGAGGGAGTGGGATTCAAGGTATCAGTACAAGATGTTTCTGATCACAAGTTGTTCAGAGGTTATGATTGGCAGCCTGGGCATGCTTTGCTTTTTTTATTTAGAGTCCACTAATGAGTGAGTAAATCCCCTGCTTTTCTTTCTGGGTTTTTGATACCTTGTTCAAGAGGATATTCTTCAAATCTATCCATTTGCCCTCAAATTTTAGGATATCAATTTTTCTTACTGCTGAGTAGTACTCCATTGTGTAGATGTACCACAGTTTGCAAAAATTTTCTTCAGTTGAGGGACATCTAGGTTTTTTCCAGGTTCTTGCTATTACGAATAATGCTGCTATGAACATAGTTGACCTAATGCCTTTGGAGTGCGACTGAGCATCTTTATGGTATAGGCTCAGAAGATGTGTTGCTGGATCCTTGGTGAGATTGATTCCCAGTTTTCTGAGAAACCATGATACTGCATTCCAGAGTGGCTGAACAAGCTTACACTCCACCAACAATGGAGGAATGTTCCCCTTGCTCTGCAACCTCTCCAGCATAGGCTGTCATCTGTGTCTTTTTTCTTACCGATCTGAATTTGTCAGGTCGTATCTCCAAGTTGTTTTGATTTGCATTTCTATGATGGCCAAAATGATAAAAAACCACAATATATAATAATACTAGAATAAATCTATAGTTGACACTAGCAAAATAATAAATTCAATAGATTTTAATTATAATTTTCAACAAAAATTGAATTGTAAAATGCATTTTGCAAAAACATCAAAAATTTTAATAGTTATAATAAACTATTCAAAAGAAATAAGTTATAAATACATTGATATTTATATCTTTTGAACTCTAGAAGAAACTCACAAATTTTAAGTAATAAAGAATCATAAAAATATTTCATAACCTCCTGACTATAAATGGAGTTTTATAACTACTTATTGAATAGATCTTTTCTCTTTAGACATGATTTAAAGGTTTTACCCAGGGATTTGTCCCATTGTTCAAGAATCTTATAATTTTCATTCTCACAATTACTGTCAAGTAATGGATACATTGGAGAATTCAATAAATGTTATGAAATAGGTAAATTTTGGTCTTTTGCTGAGAGCACCATTGGAAAAAAGAGATTTTTTTGAAGCATGTAATAATAAAATGGAACTCACATGAGAAGTTCAAATAAGATAATTCAGATAAAGATGATTATATTATTAAGATGGATTTTTGTATTTTACTTTAATAAATATGACTGGGAATAAATAGAAAATATATTTTATCACTTTATAACATTTACATATACAGATTAATATTATAGACTTCTTTACTCTTTGTCTACTAAATAAAATAGGCATTATCAGTCTGGAATGCTTGCTTAGAGTTTATTTAAAAATGTTGAATACAGAGAACTAATATACTTAGGTCTATCTAGAACAAAAAATTTGTGGACAAATGCTGAGGTAAAAATGCTGGGTATTATCTTATGATAAAATTAAAGCTTAATCAAAGACTCACAATAACTTTAATTCCTTAGTAGATATGGATCACTGTGTAAGATGTACAGAAAGCCATTATGCAAACACAAAGCAGACAAGATGCCTCCAGAAAGCAGTGACCTTTCTGTCCTATGAAGACCCTTTGGGAAAAGCACTCACCTACATATCCCTGGGCTTTTCTATACTGACAGCTGGTGTTATTGGTGTGAAATACCACCACACTCCCATAGTCAAGGCCAACAACCAGGCTCTCACTTATATCCTTCTGATCACACTGACCTTTTGTTTCCTCTGCCCATTGCTCTTCATTGGCCATCCAAACACAGCAACCTGTATCCTGCAGCAGAGCACATTTGGAGTTTTATTCACAATAGCTCTCTCCACAATCTTGGCCAAATCTATTACTGTGGTGCTGGCTTTCAGGATGACAGTTCCAGGAAAAATAGTGAGGTGGATGATGATTTCAAGGGCCCCTAACTTCATCATTCCTATTTGCACCTTTATCCAATTCATACTCACTGGAATTTGGCTGATCACATCTCCGCCATTCATTGACTCAGATGTTCACTCTGAACATGGACACATAATTATTATATGTAACAAGGGCTCCACTATTGCCTTCCATTCTCTCCTTGGATACCTATGCTCCATGGCACTTGGGAGCTACACCATGGCTTACCTGTCCAGGAACTTGCCTGACACATTCAATGAAGCCAAGTTCATCACTTTCAGCATGTTGGTGTTTTTCAGTGTGTGGGTCACCTTCCTCCCTGTCTACCACAGCACCAAGGGCAAACTCTTGGTGGCCATGGAAGTCTTCTCCATCTTGGCTTCCAGTATTGGACTCCTGAGTTGCATTTTTGTCCCTAAGTGCTATATTATTTTGTTGAAGCCACACAAAAATGTGCTTGTTCATGTTAAGAACAAAACACATTCTAGAGGAAATGTTGGTCTTACAGCTTAGTTTATGTTTTCCTTAATTATACAGAAGTCTTCAACCCTGCTTAGCATCATTTTTTCAACTTTCCAAAATAGTAACAGTTTAAGATTTCACATGTTTTTTTGAAAGAATATATTTATTCATATTTATTCTCAACTTTTAATGTTATTTACATATTTCTTTAATTTAGAAGTTGAATTCCATATAGTTTATTGTATTGTATCTTAATAGTAAATAATGGATTAATGGGATAGATATATATTCTTTACTTCTTTAATGCTGTGTAACTTTTATTTTATAAAATCAAATATTTTCATACTTTTTTGTGTGTTTGGATGTCTTTGATAAGATCCCTGAATTCATTATGGTTACATTTCATGCATGGTTTTCATATAAAAAAGCACATTTTCTTTAAAAATACAATTTTGAAAGGAATTACTAGAATTATATAATGAGTTATATATTATAGTGGGATAAAGACCAATTTATTTTCCATTATGAATTTACTCCAGATATCAGTTAATTACTTTCTCAAACAAAAAATTACATAAAGAATTTGTTAATTCTTTGAAGAATGTGAAACTCTCTATGTTATGTAATACCTATGCTCTTCTCCTTATTTGACTGTACATATCTCAACAGTTTGAGTACTCAACTTTAAAGACAGACACTGTGTCAAAGTGTAAGGTTGAGAAAAGTCTTTCCAATCTAATGGCCTTAAGACACAATCAGGTGTGGCTATTCTAATATCTAAAAAAGAGACTTCAAATTAAAATCAATCAAAAGACATCAGGCAAGAGTTTGCATATTCATATTAGGAAAAATTTATCAAGATAAGTTTCAATCCTGATTATACCCCAAAAACAAGGACATCCACATATGTAAATAATTGCTAAATTTTAAATCACATATTAAACATACCATGTTATCCCATTTACAATTTTCCAAGGCAGAGCCATAACAGGAAAATAAGAGATCTAACACAAGTTATGTCTCAAATCGACTTAATAGATATATACAGAACATTCCAGTCTATTACCAACGAGCAAATCATCTTTTCAGCACTTTATGGAACTTTCTCTAAAATTGTCCACAGACACACATAGTCATAAAGAAATATCAATGTGTACAACATTTTGAATGAGTCCTATAATCTCATCAAACCCCCATTGATTAAAGAGTGTATTTTATACCAACACAAACCACAGAATGACTACAGATTCATATCACTGGACATCTCTCATTTGTAACACATCAATAAACAATCTGCATCAATAAAGACCTAGAAAAAATTATAGAGTTCCTAGAAATCAAAGAAAAAGGATCTAAACACTAAACCTTAAGGAACACAGTAAAAAAGTTCTAAGAGGAAAGTTCAAAGCACTGTAGGCTTACATAAAAAATTGTGGAAATCTTATATAAGAGACTTAACAGCACAGCTGAGAGCTCTAGAACAGTTAGAAACAAACTCACCCAGAAAGAATAGATGTCAGGAAATAATCAGTCTCAGGGCTGAAATAAATAACATTTAAACGAAGAGAAAATACAAAGAAACAATGAAACACAGAGTTATTTTTTGAGAATTCCAAAAAATTGTAAAACAGTTATCCAAACTAAATAAAAGGCAGAGAGGAACTATTCAAATTAACAAAATCAGAAATGAAGAAGGGGACATAACAACAGATTCTAGGGAAATCCAGAGAATTATTATATCATGCTTCAAATAGCTGTAATCCACAAAATTGAGAACCTTAAAGAAATGGAAAGTAGTCAGGACAAGTACTACTTAGCAAATATAAATGACTGAAATTGACCTATAGGCCTCAATAAAAATAGAAGCAATTGGTAATCTCTCCCAAGAAATGAAAAGACAAGGAACAGATGGTTTTAGTACAGAACACTACCTGATTATTAAAGAGGAATTAATACCAATACTCCTCTATTATTTCCACATGATAAAAACAGAAGGAACATTGCCAAACTCTTTTTTTCATTTATTATTATTATTATTATTATTATTATTATTAACAAAGAAGTCACACTTTCTATCCTTGTATATTCTTATTCAAGGTCCCTTCCCCCTCCCACCACATTAGGTCATTCTTTCTTCTCCACAACTCCCCATCCCATCATTGGGCAGGCCAGCAGGCAATTGCTTGGTCCCACTTACCCAATATTGCTTAGTTCAGTCTCCACTTCAGGCAGATCCAGTTTTCTCCCCCTCTCCATGAAGACTAAGTCAGGTGTTCCCTAGGAGTCAGTCCAGGGTGTTTCTGATTCCAAGTTGTTCAGTGGTTGTGGTTTGCAGCTTGGGCATGCTTTGAATTTTTTCTTGTTTGTTTGTTTGTTTAGAGTCCACTAATGAGTGAGTACATCCCCTGCTTATCTTTCTGAGTTTGTGATACTTTGCTTAGGAGTATATTCTCCAAATCCATGCATTTGCCATCAAATTTTAGGATATTATTTTTTCTTAGAGCTGAGTAGTACTCCATTGTGTAGATGTACCACCATTTGTTAATCCATTCTTCAGTTGAGGGACATCTAGGTTATTTCCAGGTTCTTGCTATTACAAATAACGCTGCTATGAACATAGTTGAGCTAATGCCATTGGAGTGTGACTGTGCACCTTTCGGTTATACACCCAGAAGTGGTTTTGCTCGGTCCTTGGGGAGATTGATTCTCAATTTTCTGAGAAACTGCCATACTGGGTTCCAAAGTGGCTGAACAAGCTTACACTCCCTGCAACAATGGAGAAGTGTTCCCCTTGCTCTGCATCCTCTCCAGCTTAGGCTGTCCTCTGTGTCTTTTATCTTAGCCACTCTAACAGGTGTCAGATGTTATCTCAAAGTTGTTTTGATTTGCATTTCTCTGATGGCTAAAAATGTTGAGCACTTTTTCAGCCATTTGTAATTCTTCTGCTGAGAATTCCCTTTTTAGATCTGAACCCCATTTTTTGATTGAGTTATTCAAGTTTTCGGGCTCTAGATTCTTGAGTTCTTTATAGGTCTTAGAGATCAGTAAGCTATCACTTGTAGGGTTGGTGAAAATCTTTTCCCATTCTGTAGGCTGTCATTTTGTCCTATTGACAGTATCCTTGGCTTTACCGAAACTTCCCAACTTCAGGAGATCACACTTATTGATTGTTGACCTTAGTGTCAGCACACTGGTGTTATATTTAGGAAGTGATCACCTGTGCCAATTTGTAGAAGTGTATTTCCCAACTTTCTTTTCTATCAAGTTTAAATTGGCTGGGTTTATGTTGAGGTATTTATCCACTTGGATTTGAGTTTTGTGCAGGGTGACAGGCTTGGATCTATTTGCATTTTTCTGCACAATTCCATCCAGCTATGCCAACACCAATTGTTAAATATACTATCTTTTTTCCATTGAATATTTTGGGCCTCTTTGTCAAAGATCAGGTGTTCATAGGTTTTTGGGTTAATGTCTGGATCCTCAATTCTATTCCATTGATCCACAAGTCTGGTTTTATGCCAGTACCAGGCTGTTTTTATTACTGTAGCTCTATAGTATAGCTTGAAGTCAGGGATGGTGATACCTCCTGAGGTTCTTTTGTTGAGTAAAATTGTTTTGGCAATCCTGGCTTTCCTGTTATTCCAAATGAAATTGAGCATTGTTCTTTCAAAGTCCAAAAAATATTGTGTTGGGATTTTGATAGGCAGTGCATTGAATCTGTAGATTGCCTTTGGTAAAATTGCCAAATTTACTATGTTGAGCCTATCTATCCAGGAACATGGGAGAGCTTTCCATTTTCTGATATTCTCTTCAATTTCTTTCTTCAGTGATTTAAAATTTTTGTTAAATAGATCTGTTACTTCTTTGGTTATAGTTACTCCAAGGTATTTAATAATATTTGCTGCTATTATTAAGGGTAACGTTTCCCGCATTTCTGTTTCAATTCTTCTGTCTTTAATGTATAGAAGGGCTACTGATTTCTTTGAGTTAATCTTGTACTCTCCTAAATTGCTGAAGCTGTTTATCAGCCATAGCAGTTTCTTGGAAGAATTTTCAAGAGATGGAATATAGAATCTCTGAAGTGGAAGACTCAGTAGCTCAAACAGATATATCAGTCAAAGAAAAACTAAAACCAAAAAAGTCATAACTCAAAATGGTCAGGAAATCTGGGATACCATGAAAAGACCTAACTTGAGAATAATAGGAATAGAAGAAGGAGAAGAATACCAGCTCAAAGGCACAGATAATGTTTTCAATAAAATCATAGAAGAAAACATCCCTAACCTGAAGAAGGAGATGCATATAAAGATACAAGAAGCTTACAGAACACAAAATAGATATGACTCTTCCAAAAAAGTCAGCATGCCACATTATAATCAAGCCACAAAACATACAGAACAAAGAAAAAATTTAAGAGCTGCAAAAGAAAAGGACCAACTTACATATAAAGTCAGACCCATCAGAATAACACCTGATAATTCAATGGAAAAGATGAAAGCTAGAAGGGCTTAGTCAGAAGTTATACAGATGCTAAAAGAACATGGCTACCAAACTAGAATACTATACCCTGCAAAATTATCAATCACTATAGATGGAGTAAACAAGATATTTCAGGACAAAGTCAGACTGAAAGAATATCTATCTACCAATCCAGCGTATTGGTATTAGAGGGAAAACTCCAACCTAAGGACCACAGATACACCCATGAAACCACAAACAATTAATAATTCCACAGAAGAACACTCCAGAGAAAAGAAATACAAATAAGTTACCACCAAAAAATGGCAGGAAATATCAATCAGTGGTCACTAATATCCCTTAATATCAATGGACTCAACTCTCCTATATAACAAGATGGATACAACAACAGAAGCCATCCCTCTGTTGCCTACAAGAAACACATCTCAACTGCAAAGACAGACACAGGCTTAGAGTAAAGGGTTGGGAAAAGGTTTTCCAGTCAAATGGTCCTAAGAAACAAGCGGGGGTTGCAATCCTAATATCTCACAAAGTAGACTTTAAGCTAAAAGCAATTAAAAGGGACCAAGATGGTCATTACTTATTCATCACAGGACAAATTGGTCAAGAGGAGATTTCAACCCTGATTATTTATGCCCCTAATATAAGGGTACCTACCTATGTAAAAGAAACACTGCTAAAGCTCGAATCCCACATAAATTCTTACACCCCAATAGTGGGAGACTTCAATACCACACTTTCAACCCCGAATAGGTCAACCAGACAGAGACTCAACAGAGAAATAAGGACTCTACAAGAGGTTATGATTCAAATGGATTTAATAGATTCCACCCAACAGAAGATTCCACCCAAATGCAAACAAATATATATATTTCTCAGATCCTCATGGAACTTTCTCCAAAATTGACCACATAATTTGTCATAAAGCAGATAACAACAGATCCAGAAAAAAATGCCAAACACTTTCTTTCAGGCTACAGGTACTCTGATACACAAACCAACTGAAGATGCAACAATTAGAGAGAATTATAGCCCAATATCCTTTATAAACATTGATGCAATGATACTCAATAAATTATTGGCAAAATGCATTAAAGAACATATCAAAAATCATCCACCCTGTTATAAAAGGCTTCATCCTAGAGGTCAGGAATGGTTCAATGTCAAAAACTCTGCCAAAGTCACCCACCATATCAACAAACTGAAAGAAAATAACATCTTATTATCTTATTAGATGCTAAAAAGGCATTGACAAAATCCAGTACCCCTCATGATAATTGTTTTGAGGAAATCAGTGTTATAAAGAACCTACACATAATAAAGGCAATATGCAGCAAGGTGACAGTCAAAATAAAACTAAATAAATGGAAATTCAAGTCAATTCCACCAAAGTCAGAAAAAAGACAAAGCTGCCACTCTACTCTTATCAGTTTAATATAGTACTCAATGTTATAGCTAGAGCATAAGACAACAACAACAAATGGAGACCAAGAAGATAAAAATTGAAAGGGAGGACTCAAAGTATCAGATTTTCAGATGATATGATAGTATACATAAGTGATCCACAAAACTTTACCAAGGAAATCCTGCAACTCATAAACATCTTCAGCAATGTGTCAATATACAAGGGAAACTAGAAAATATATAAAAACCCAATAGACATCCTATATTCATGTAATGAAAAGAGCTGAAAAAAATAGGGAAAACAGGAATTCATACAACAGCTGCCATTGTGGGGATGGAGGGGAATATGGTGCTAGGTAAATATGGAAGAACTCACCAAGAAGTCCATAGAAAAAACCCCAAGCAATAGTAGAGGGGGTGCCCAAACTGGCCTTCCCTTATAATCAGATTGAGAGCTAAACTAATTGTCAATTTAGAAACTTCATCCTATAGGCTTTGGAAGAAGATCCAAAGATCCACAGCTATTTAGTTGATCGAGCTCTCAGTACAGGTAAGGAGAGCAAGGAGCGTGTGTATGAGAAAAGCTGTCAAGATCATAAAGAAACTCACAGAGACAGCTCGCCCAAGGTACTGGGATCTCGCTAACTCTCAAAGGACCTCTGGGGAATCTCTATAACACAGAATTAAGACCTCTGAAATTGGATTATAGTTAGATGGCATGGGCAGTTTGTGGGGCTTCTGGCAGTGGGACCAGAATTTATTTCTAGTGTGTGACCTGGATTCGTAGAGCCCATTCTCTACAAAACAAAACAAAACAAACAAACAAACAAACTAACTAACTAACTAACTAACTAACTAACTAACTAACTAACTAAAACCAAAACACAACACAAGAACAAAAAACTTCCTTGCTCTGCCTCAATACTAAAGAGTGGGCCATGGTGGTAGCTTAACTGGATACGCTAGACTGCATTGACTTACCCTGGGAGTCCTTAAACTTTCTGAAGAATATATGTGGGGATGGGGTGGAAAGGGAAAAGCTGTGAGATAACTGGGAAGAGGGGAAGAAGGAAGAACAGTGCCTGATATGTTAAAAAATTTGTAATAAAAATAACCTGAGTTCTCCTCAGACAGTAAATGTGTGGCAGTGCTCCAGCTAGAAACTAGCTCAAAATGAAACTTTGCCACTTGGATCCTGTATCTAGAATGGAACTCATGTGAAGACATGGAGGGCAAAGTTTTCAAACATTAAATTTATAATGGTGATGCTGCCTGCTCTTCCTGTCAACTTCATTTAATGTATTCTAAAAGAACATTTTATACATGATCAGTCAAGAACATAAAATTTTATGTTTATGAAATTCCACGTGGTGCATTCAATATTCTACCTTCTTAGAAACACATAAATAGCTGTTGATTCCATTCTCTGTAAGTAGGTGATTATCAGAATTTTATATTAAGTGTATCATTCAACATTCAAGTAATACACAATAGCATAGTTTGTGAGCATTCCCAAAGTGAACAGAAACTGAATCTTGTCACTACCTGAAGAGTAATTTGGAATTCATAAATTCATTCTATCAGTATGATAATAATATCCCAGAACTGAGACAAAAATTATTTTTGTAATATAGGGAGGCATGAAAAAATATGGTTATATAGATAAAAAAGAATTTTAAATTTCTTTTTTTTTCATCCAGGATATTGGCAAATAAAATTGTCATAGACAATATAAGTTTTAATGAGCAGGATGTTCTAGAGAGTTTCACAGAATCACTCTGGTTGGGACAGTTTAAAGGATGTTTTCTCTCTCATTTCTCTTGGTATTTTTCCTGCATGGTTTTTGCATCATCCTGATGTACTGTCTAATGCAAATATTGTGGTAGAGGGCTCTGGGCAAGACTATTCATGAGGAGTCTTCCCTAAGATCTTGAAGTCTGTTCTAATAGATGAATTTATGGGCCCTATGCTTAAAGAAAATCCCAAATATATTTTGAAATTTTGTTTTTATTTTAACTGCATGACCTCAGAAGGAAAGTTGAAAGCACAATTCTTTTTTCAAAATTCTCCAGGGAATAAGTATGAGGCTTATCAAAAAATTTATGTGATTATAGTGATGACTTCAGCCATCAACAATATTATAAATTCATGCGTGAAAAATAAAGTGAACTCCATATGGAGCTTCTGAACAGATTGAGATTTATGTCTCCCATACTTTCCCTGTGGTAGACACTTCTTATTTTATAATGTTCTCCTTGAATTTTCTTTTTTTTCTTTTTTTTCTTCTTTATTTTGTATTTATCAAAAAAAACAATAAAAAGAATTTAAAATGCAGAAGAGTTAACAATAACTATACAGAGGATAAGAATCATAAGCATGACTTATCAAGGGTAGAAATACAAATAAGATTGCTACACATATATTTTCTTTGTGTTCAGCTTTCCCTATATATCCTTATTCAAGGTCTCTTCCCCCTCCCAACACATCTGGTCATTTTTCTTCTCTGCAACTGC
>PVIH01020764.1:0-31472 GCA_004025045.1 Sigmodon hispidus
TCTGCTCCCTGCCCAGGGAGGGGATGGGGAGTTGCAGAGGAAAAAAATGACCAGATGTGTTGGGAGGGGGAAGAGACCTTGAATAAGGATATACAGGGATGGAAAAAAAAATTCAGAGGGAAAGATGAACACAAAGAAAATATAGGTGTAGCAATCTTATTTGTATTTCTACCCTTGATAAGCCATGCTTATCATTCTTTTCCTCTGTATAGTTATTGTTAACTCTTCCACATTTTAAATTCTTTTTACTGTGTTTTTTTTTTGATAAATACAAAATAAAGAAGGAAAAAAAAAGAATGACATTTATCCTTCTCATGTTGTTAATCTGTTTAAATTATATGAATTTTGGAGTTGCAATAGTTCAGGTTTGTGGTTTGTTCGCTACTAACGAGTAAGAGCCATGAAATCCACTAACTTCCCTAAGAATCTTATAGAAATATTTGTGGAAAGAGTTTTATGAATCAAAGTTTTTGTATTCCTGAAAATATATGGTTTACATGTAGGTGAAAAAAAGATTTGTTTTCTCTGTTTTTTTTTATTATTATTTTTAGTGTGTGTATGTGTATACCTGATATGTGGGTGATTATACCACAAAATAAATGCAGAAGTCAAAGGATAACTTTGTGAAATTAATTCTCTCCTTTCATCTCAAGTGGGTTCCTGGAGTAGAGTACAACTCAGATCTCTAGGCTTAAACTACAAGCACCTTTATCAGCTGAGACATGTTGTCATAAAGAGACCTTTCTATTTGTTTCAGAAAGCATAGTTTTCTTTCATCTAATGCCTTCAAATGCTCAGGACTAACATAATTGATACCAAGAGAATCAGTATACTAATAAAAGTAATCTACAGATTCAGTGAAAGTCTAGTGACATTCTTCCCTGAAAAAAAAAATCCTAAACTCACTCTGGAAATACAAAAGATTTCAAATATACAAATCAATCCTAAGCAGAAAGAGCCATGCAAGAGGCATCATAATACTTGTCTTCAAACTATACTATAGAGCTACAGTAGCAAATTACAGCACAGTGTTGGTACATATTGTAGCACAGAATAGAGAACCCAGGAAGAAACCCACATCATAAATCATACTGAACAACCTGAACTCTAAAATTGCTAAGGAAAACATAGGCAGAACAGTTGAAGATAAAGACACAGGCAAAGACATTCTAAAAGGAACTCCAATAGCACAGGAAATAATTCCAAGAATTAATAAAGTTTTAAAAAATTGGAAAGCTTCTGAAGAACAGAGGAGACTATCAGCTGTGTAAAGAGAATAGAAAAAAAAAAAAAACCCTTTGTCTATAAACATCTAAGAGGCAGTTAGCATCTAGAAGCCAAAATTTAAAAACCAAACCATAAACCATCTAGTCCTAATAAACAGGTCAATGAAATGAATAGAAGACTCTCAAAAGAAGAAATGTAAATACCCAATGGAATTTTGAATAAGTGTTCAGCATCTTAGCTACCAAAGAAATGCAAATTAAAGCTGATGTGAGAGCCTATACTCACCCCACCCTCAATGGCTATCACCAAGATAAGAAACAACAAATGCAGATGAAGATGTTGGGAAAAAAAGATGCTCAGTCACTGCTGGTGCTGTTACTATTCACATCTCTATGAAGGTTGAACAAAAGCCTAAAAACTAAAATGTCTATAACCCAGCTATGGCACTCCTGGGTATCTGCCTGGGAGACTATGAGTCGCACACCACAGAAGAGATATTTGCACATTCATGCAAGTTGTTGCACTCTTCACAACAGCCAAGTTATGGACAGGCTAAATGGATGACCCCATAAAGAAAAATGGTGGTCCATATTGTATTGACTTTTTCTTATTATATAAAGGAGAATGAGATTGTAGCATTTCCAAGAGAATAAGTGAAACTCAAAGTCTTATGTTAAGAAAATAAACGTAATCAAGAAGGCCTAATCCCGCACACCTTCTTCCATAGGTAGACTGCATGTTTAAATGTGTTTGGGGGAGAGGGCACATGGGGACTATGAGAAGGAAGAGGTGTCTAAAGCGGGTTAGAATATGTGTCATGAAAACAAAGGGAATCTATTTGAAGGGAGAAATAGAACCAGTAAGAGGCAAAAAGGAAGGTATGAGGGAGGACAGTGGGTGGGTGAACAAAGCTTAATAATATAAATGTATGAAAATATTACAATGATATTGTGGTGGAGAGGGTGAGAGTGGGAAAGTATCTGAACACAGGAAGACCAGAAACCATTGCTATGGGACTATGCTCTTGTACACTGTAAGTAGTTGGCACTGTAAATATTGGTTTAGTAAAACACTGATTGGCCAGAAGCTAGGCAGACAGGAAGATAGAGGTGGGGTGACCAGACAAGAAGAAAGAAGAGAAAAAGCAGAGCAGGGGATACCCACCAGACACAGAGGAAGGAGGATGAGCATGCTGCACTGAAGCAAAAGTACCAAGCCATGTGGCTAACATTAATAGAATTATGGGTTAATTTAAGTGTAAGAGCTAGTTAGTAATATACCTGACTCATAGGCCAAACAGCTTGTAATTAATATAAGCCTTTGTGTGATTATTTAGGTCTAAATAGCTGTGGGATTGGCCAAGGGGGATAGAGAAACTTCTGACTACAAACCAATTCTCATGGCCTCCAGTCTAAATGTCAAAGGCTCTTTTCAAAGTCACAAATCTGTCAAAGTCTTGACTCTCAGGACAAGTGACGCTTCTGAAGTTGTTCCAGATTTTGGGAAGAGGTTTGCTAGCTGGCGCAGAGAAGATTCCAGAAGGTTCTGGGAATGCTTGCACCACCTCCTGAATGCTACTCCTTACAGTAGACAAGAATAGTACAGCTGGTGAAAACCAGAGACCAAAGAGAAGTATTTTAGACAACTGTTTAGGAGTATGGATACAGACAGGTAAGGCCAAGTGACAACCAATCAATCAGCAACATGGAGGGTCCTGGAGTGACAGTTACCTATAAAACAAGCCAGAAATTCACTGTCCTCAAAATAGACATGTGACAATTAATGGCCTCCCTTTCCCCTCTGAGTAGGTACTTTTGATAAAAATATCCTTGGTAGCTTTTAAGAACATTCTGTTAACATGGCAGAGGTTATTTGCCTTCTTTTGGTCAGTTTCTCTAATTTTTCAGAACTTAAGTCATGAAAAGTTTCTTGCTAGAGAGATGGTTGTTAGGAATAATAATCCCCCAAATGGAGTAGTTGCCTGACTTCTGTCTTAGATATTTCTTTGTCCCATGACAATAGTGCTTTCAGTTAGGTGCATTTTCTTTGTTTGATCTCTAAAAGGCATGCTTTTAACACAGAAATAAAAACTTTAAGATGAAAGATCATCCTCACAGCCAACCAACACTTTTTATGAGTAGGACAAAGACTTTATAACAGGGTCAAGTTCATAGAAAGGGAGATCATTGCTCTGACTCCCTTTAGATCTGTATTTCTAAGGAAGACAATATTATCATTTATGGTAAGACCATATTTCCAAGAAAAGAACAATCTTAGGTGTGCTGCAAGATTTAATTATTATTCCAGGCCTCCAGACACTACATGCCAGTGGTACCTCATTACAATATACATTATAGTCATATATTATAAAAATAACAAATACTGTCCCATATTTTCACCTGTCCCCTAAAGGAACAACGTTGCAATAAATGGTTTATAGTCTAGCAGGGAAGCTCTCAGTGAAGGGGCGATCAGCATGACTGAGAAGCACGGTACCTGTAAATGTTGAAGGAATGAGTAAATAGAAAATGAGTGAAGACAGATCTTAACTGGACCTTGCAAAATGGTCATAGACAGATCCACATAGAGAATGGTGAGCAGACCATTCAGATATAAATTTCAAGTGGAATTTGATTTTCCCATTACCATGTATGACTTTAGATATGTTAACCACTTCAACACACCTGTCCATTTTTAATCTCTGAAGGGAACTAACAACTAGACCATAGAGTGGTTATGGGGGTAATAGAAAACCCAACACAGGGTTTAGTGCTATATATAGTTGACTAATATTTAATAGTGAAGTGTTATTATCATTAATAAATTGGCACTATTTATGGAAAGCAAGTTAACTTTATGATGAAATCATTGGAGTAGGAGCAATGAGCTATGAGAAGCAGCATGTACACAGAGAATCTAGATGTATTAAAGGCTGAATTGAAAGACCAATCCTCCCCAGTGCATAGTCTCAACACTTATTTAAAGCAGCAGGGGTAGGGGGGTGGGCTGGAGAGATGCCCCTTTGGTTCAGAGGACTACCTGGTCTTTAAGAGGACCAGCATTAAATTCCTAGCACTCACATGGTAGCTCACAACCATATGAAATGCCAGCTTCAGGGGTCCAACACTCTCTTCTAGCCTCTAGGGCACTGCATGCATGTGGGACATGGAGCCAGGCAAACAAAACGTCCATACACATAAAAATGAAAATAAATCTTAAAAATTAAAGCAGCAGGTGCTGACCCAGATTTCAGTCCCCAAATTATGTCACTTAAAGTTCCTCATAACAAAATTTATACCATAATAGTAAAGGTATTTACAAGTTAGAGATGTAATTTTGTTTATAATAATATATTATTATATGTTAATCTTTCAATTTTAAAAATCCATTTTATTTTTACAATTTTCATGTATTTTTGACTAAAATAATTGGAAGCAGAATCAATACAGAAAACTGGAGATTCTTAGAAAAATTCTTATCATGAGATAACATTTATGAACAATCTAATTTTGTCCTTAATGTCTGCCCCAAAATGACCAGCAACTCACAAAAAGCAATGAGATTGACAAGACAACTTCTCCAAAAGGTTATGTTTGTTCGGGGGCAGAAGTAGCCGAGTCCCAGGGCATGCTGGGTAGCCAGGAGAGCAGAGAGCAGAGTGGAGAGCCAGCACTTTTCCTAGGCTGAAGAAACTTGATTCTTCACTATCACTGTTCATATTATGTTCTATCAAAGAGATTTACTTCCACTGCTGGGTAATTATTTGAACTGGGTTAAAATAAAAAGCCACTCATTTATTTAAGACAGGTTTTAAAAGAATTACTTTATATTTCTTTCTGAGTTTATCACGCTGCTCTGCATATAAAGTGCAATAAATACTGGTTGATGTGATCCATTATGCAAAGTATAGTACCCACTACAGTTGCAAAGCAGTTCTATACATGGAATAATGGTCCTACCTCTCTGGAGTTACGAGTGTACTGTAAAGAAACTAAGGATAAATTATCAACAATGGTCACTGTTAGTTTAAATTTGTATTCAGTTTAATGTATAGCTTGTCTATGAGTAAAATTGCAGAAAAACAACTGTCTTAAAAGTAAAAATAATTATAAAAGTAAAATAATTATCAAACTGGTGATTTAGAAGGGCAAGGTTCTACCCCATCTATGTCAAGATCCACCCTACAGTGAGATTTCATGCTGTCAGTTGGAATGCTCATGTCCCTGTACCCCAGTAGCTTTTTGCTGTAATCTGTCAAAGGGCTTCTTGTGTGCAACCAATAGTTAAATCAACTAATTAAAACATGAAAATGAAAGATGTTAGCAGCTTTTGAAACATTATTTCAGCCATTCTTTTGTTTTAACTTTACGTCCAGGGAAAAATATATATTGGAGGATAAATGGTCTAACCCAGGGCTGGTTAGTTTTTGTTGACTGGACACAAACTGGAAGGAGGAGCAGGTCTGAGGAATTTCCTCCATCAAAGTGGCCCGTGGGCAAGTCTGTAGGGTATTTTCTTGATTAATGATTGATGTGGAGAGCCCAGCCCACTATGGGTGGTGCTATCCTGAGCAGGTGGTGCTGAAAACAGTCTGAGCAAACAAACCATGAAGAGCAACCCAGTAAGCAGCAACCCTCAGAAGTTCTGTTTCTGCTCCTGCCTCCAGATTCCTGTCCTGCGTTCCCTTCAGGAAGATAAGGTGAAAATAACCACACACACACACACACACACACACACACACACACACACAAGTTGTCTTTGCCTTTGGTCACCATGGTAACACAGCAACAGAAAGGCAGATTATGGCAACCTCCTTTATACTCTAAGATTTTAGGTGCTCTCCCTCCAAGACTTAGCTGTAATAATAATAATAATAATGATAAACTACCCTCTACTAAGTGTTTTCATTGGACCCTAGGAAGTTTCTGACCCGTACTTTCAATCCTAACCCCAAGATTCAAACCCACTTGGCAGCTCTGCTGGAGGTTAGCCCTAAATAATCACACAAAGGCTCATATTAATTTCATGCTGATTGATGTATAGCTCAGGTGTATTGCTAGCTAGCTCTCTCATCTTATCTCAACCCATTTCCATTATCTGTTTAGCCATGTGACTTGGTACCTTTTCTCAGAGCAGCATCCTGGCCTCTTTCCTGTGTGACCGCTGATGTCTCTCCTCTGCTCTTCCTGTTCTCAGAATTTTCTTAGTCTGGTAGCCCCGCCCACACTTCCTGTCTGCCTTCTGGCCAATCAGCGTTTTCTTAAACCAATAGGAGGGACAAATATTAACAATGTACCAGAACATAACCCCACAACACTATACAGTACACGTTTTCTATTCTCTCTTTAATTGCCCCATGATCCTTCTCAGATAAATGTAGGAGTAGGTTTCTGACCTGCCTAGTCCCATGGTTCAGACCTACTGCCAGCACTTATCTGGACCAACAATCCCAAAGTTCCAAAGAAACACACAGACACTTATATTAATTTCACCCTGCTTGGTCTAAGGCTCGGGCATATTGCTAGCTAGCACCTTCATCTTGATTCAACCCATTTCCATTAATCTGTCCTGCCACACGGCCCAGGGCTTGCCTATTTTGTTATATCTTGTATCATGGGTAGCTGGATCATCTCTCTGACTCTGCTCTCCTTCTCCTACTTATGCTCTGATTTCCCTGACCTATTGCTTCTATGGTCCCTGACATGGCCAAAACAGTCCCTTTATTTAAAGAATAATATTTATAGCATACAGAAAGACATTCCCACATCAGGAAACTAAACTACGCCTCCAAAGGGTAAGTGATCTACTCAGGATCACACACAGTTTACAAGTGACTGAGCTAAGTCCTGAGCTCTATAGCCCATGCTGAGGATGATTCCAATGAGACTACTTCTCACATGATGCATCCATCCTAAGAGGTGATGCTACAGCCAGCAATTGTTCCAATGAGACTGCCTCTCACATGATGTATCCATCCTAAGAGGTGATGCTACAGCCAGCAATTGCAGGAGGCTTTCTGGAGCAGGACTGAGTATCTTCAGGTCATCTGAGGGTGACAAGAGGCCAAAGAGCCATATGCCTCTAATTAATGTTCATGTCAAGTAAAAGATAAAAAAAATTAAATAGATCTCAGAGCTGAATACTAAACCAATTATAGCAAACCCTTATAGTGACATTTACATTTCTGAGACTAGATGAATACACTTCATGTTTATTTTTAATCTTCAAAGCCTTAATCCCCAGAGTTGGGTATGATTACTGTTAATGTTAATTTACAGATAGTAATTTGGGACCAAACAAATTAAATATTTTGCCTCAGCGGGAACAGCAGGCAGGTATGTAGAAGAGCTGAATATCAAATGCAGACAGATAGGGGCTATCTCTTGGGTCTCAGGCAACACATTGCTCAAGCATCTGAACCCTGACACTGACACCCCCTTCTTGTGTAAAGCAGTAGCTGAGGCTTTTGGAAATAGTTTTCCTGCACAGTTCTTTGCAGACTATTTGGAAAGGTAGAGAAACAAACCAACAAACAAACAAACCTGAATTCAGTAAATAGTTACTATTTGTAGAGCTCTATTCTTCATTTAAAACACTCTGAACTTGCATTTTCTTTGGAAAGAAATTGGTGCAGTGAGAAAACTGTGGTAACTATGTAAAGTGTTACTTTAAATACGTGTAGGCACAGAATGGGAAAAGATCTTCACCAACTCTACATCTAACAGAAGACTGATCTCTAAAATATATAGAGAATTCAAGAAGCTAGAGCCCCCCAAACCTAAATAACCCAGTTAAGAAATGGGGTTCAGAGCTAAAATGGGAATTTCCAACAACAACAAAAAATTACAAATGGCTGAAAGGCACTTAAAAAATTGCTCAACATCTTTAGCCATCAGAGAAATGTAAATCAAAACAACTTTGAGATATCACCTTACACATGTCAGAATAGCTAAGATCAAAAACACAGATGACAGCCTATGCTGGAGAGGATACAGAACAAGGGAAACACTCCTCCATTGTTGGTGGGAATGTAAGCTTGTTCAGCTACTCTGGAATGCAGTATGGCAGTTTCTCAGAAAACTGGGAATCAATCTCCCCAGCAATACCACAAATGGGCATATATCCAAAGGATGCACATTCGCACTCCAAGGCATTAGTTCAACTATGTTCATAGCAGCATTATTCATAATAGCAAGAACCTGAAAACAACCTAGATGCCTCTCAAATGAAGAATGGATTAGCAAACTGTGATACATCTACACAATGGAGTACTACTCAGCAGAAAAAAAAAAAGACATCCTAAAATTTGCAGGCAAATGGATGGAATTGGAAAATATCCTCCTGAGCGAGGTCTCGCAAGCCAAGAAAGATAGGCACAGGACATACTCATTAGTGGACTTTAGACACAAAGCAAAGAACACCCAAGCTGCAAACCACAACCCCTAATAGCTTGGGATCAAAAGGAACTTAAGATCTCCATGTCTCTACATGGATTCCCCTAGGAAGAGAAAATAGAGAAGATCACCTTAGCAAATTGGGATCATATCTGGTTGCATCTAAGAAGAGGTGGGAACAAATCATGAAAGAAGAAGGTGGTTGAGTGAGAGGAGCAACAAAGAGGGAAAAAAGAGATGGAGATCTTGATAGAGGAAGCCAATGTGAGATTGGAAAGAGACCAGGTGCTAGGGAAACCTCCAAGAACTCATAGGATGTCCCTGTCTAGGTTAACCAATAGTGAAGGGGGTACCCAAACAGGACTTCACTTATAATCAATTGAATAACTACCCTAAGGATCATCATAGAACCTACATTCAATGATGAATAGAGGCAGGGATACATGACTGAGCACTGGGCCTCGCTCCTGGTCCAGATGATAGTGAGGAAGGAGAGTTTGTATGAGCGAGGGGATAGGGATTATGAGGAAAATTCCCACAGTGATGGCCGCCTGGCCACTGAATCAAGAACAGCCACTGGGGAACCATCACGAAAAGAAGCTAGGCCCTCCAAGGATAGGCAACTGTCTACTGACATGGTAGTATGTGGAGCCTAGTGGGGTGGAATCAGACTGTGTTCCTGTGTGTGGGCTGACACCTTGGAGCCCATTCCCTGCAGAGGAGCTCTTAGCCCAGCCTTGATATTGAGATGAGGACATTGGACTTGCCTGAGGGAATGGAACATGCTGAGCTGGCCCACCTTGGGACTTCTTGCCCTTTTTGAGGAGAAGATGGGGGGATGAGGAAGGGGGCACTGAAGGCTGACTGGGAGGGATTGGGAGAAGGAAAGGGAAAGGAAGTAGGGGAACACATGGATAAAAAAAGACCTTTTATATAAATAAAAAATAAAATAATTTTTATAAATAATATAAATAAATAAAATTAAATAAATACATGTAGACTCTAAGACATCAGATCGCATCTAAATGACTAAATGGCTAAGGCAAGTGGAAAATGACGCATTTGAATTGCTTAAAATTGGTATTTAATTTGCTGTCTGTGGTACTTTATCAAGTATGGGGAAAGGTGATTTTTTTTATATGTGTCGTTCACATAATGCTCAACTGTTATACACTGCCTCTAGGGCCAAATCTGCATGAGTTAATCACCAATTGATCCAATAATTTGACCACCTACATTAACCTTTTTCCTTTTCCTATAACCTCACAACCCTTGGCTTTATAGACATGAAACTTGTATAAGCCTGCTAATCCTCTGTATACCAGCTCCCTCACACAAAAAGAAAAGAAACCCTCAGTCTCCCAGTGCAAAGGAGAAAGGGGGAAAAGCCATTGAACTGGATGTCTCTTCTCTCCTGATTTAATTGTACCACACTGACTTGACTAACAAGACCAAAATGAGAGGCCCATCCAATTGTTAAGAATTGGGCATATCTGTTACCCTTCATACACCATTGGCTAAATTCACCATGAAAAGCAACACAGACCAGAGCAAATATTTATGTATAATCTTCTCTCTGGGATAGAAATGATCTTGTCATATGGTTGAAATCATCCTGCAGTATGAAAAAGGACCAGCAGCAGTTGAAACTGGAACCCCAGGAACCAAAAAGAAGCCTAAAAAAAAAAAAAAAATCAAATAAAGAAACAGCTATTTTAAAGTGTGTCTGGTGGGAAGGTTGAAAGCAGAGAACATTTACTGAAGCATCTACTAAGCATTAGGGACCATGTAACACAAGACAGACACTGGGTTTATAAGACAGTGTATAGTCAGGATTTGTTGGCTCACCTTGGGTGGTCTTTCTAATGTTTACTTGATGGTAAAAATAAGGACCCGACAATTTCCATCTGACCCAGACATTGAGAAAAAAGAAAGTATCAGGCAAGTAGTAGAGATTGCTGCAAAGCCCCTGCATTTTTAGTTACATATTTTGATAGCTAGAGTAAAGATATTTATTACCCAGACTCATTTCAGTGAAATGTTGGCTTGTGAGTGGATGGATATGCCATGGTGAGATGTGGTGTAGATGGTCATGTGTAGTTTTCATTCTCAATTCTTCAGAGAAAGCATGTGATTTTATCCTTTACTCTCCTCTGTAGTATGAAATTTTTGACCCACCAACAGCTGCTCAGCCCCTCAAAATGACTCAGAGTCTTATATTAATTACAAACTGTTTGGCCTATGGCTCAGGCATATTGCTAGCTAGCTCTTGCATCTTAACCCATTTCTATTAATCTATGTCTGGCCATGTGGCTCGTGGCTTACCTGAGTTTCTTTACATATTGCTCCTTGGGTGGCTGGATTGCATCTCTATTTGACTCCGCCCTCCTTCCCCTTTATCTGCGCTTGAAATTCCCACCTGCTTCTAAGATGCCTTGACATAGGCCAAAAGTGTTCCTTTATTAACCAATAATAAAGCATAATCACAGTGTACATAAAGACATCCCACATCACTCTGACCTGTTAGTGTTCAAGCATATATTGGCATGGTTCGCATATACCCAGTTATCTGGCGGCAGGTTTTTACAGATGCAGGATATGGAAAATGCAGCAGAAGGCAGCGGCGGATAGCAAGAGACTATTAATGGCTGCTTCTATGTAAAAAAAGAGCTTTGTTGTATATGACTATGATTAACAGAGGGGTTATGGTTATAGTGGTGGAGAAAGAAAAAGAAAAAGAGAAGAAAAGGAAAGAAGAAAGGAAGAGGAAGAGAGAGAATGAGAGCGCCCAAGAGAGGACAAAGGCAGAGAGAAAGAGGGGGGGCAGGTACACCTCTTAAAAGGGCCTGACATCAGAGCCTAGAGGAGGGCATGGCTTGACATCAGAGTTCAGGGGGCGTGGCTCTTAGGGACTAACACTTTTCCTCCTGCAAACCTTGGACATAAGGCTGCCATCTTGGACCACAAGATAGCCTTGTTTCTGTCCGTTATCTGTCACTGCAACAAAGTACCTGAGATGAGGAACTAAAGAGAAGGAAGTTTTTATTCTGGCTCATAATTTTAAGGCTTTTGGTCACTTGGGCTCATCATCCTGGAACTGTAGTAAGGCAGAAAACTGTGTTGGGAACACATGGTAGAGAAAAGCTCTTCACATTATGCTGACTAGGAAAAACAATTATTGTTTTTATAATCGTCTCTCCCCCAATACCATACAAGTGCAAACTCAAACACACATTAGTCTCTTCATTAGGCCAGAGCCTTCACAACTCAGTAAGCTCCCAAAGGCGCACATCTCTCTGAACACTGTTGTATTAAGAATCAAGCCTTCAACATGTGAAACCTGAGGGCCATTTAAGATCCAAGTTAGAGTAAATGGTCTTGTGTGGCCAAATAAAAAAAAGGGAGAAGAATCCTGCATCTCCTCTGATCCACCTGAACCTGAACAGAAAGAAAAGTTTCTCTCTTGCTTATATTTCTGAACTCCAATACTATTGTTGCTGGTTTTGTTGTTATTTTATTAAAACCTCAGTCAAGCATATATCCCATTGGATTGATTATATATATACTATATATATTTATATATGCTTTTATATATATATATATTGATATAGCCTACTAATATAAAATCAAGGGAGAAATGAGAACAGGTTTAGGGTTGAAATAAAGAAAGCAAACCAGGCAGGCCTGTGTCAGATGCATTTGGAAGGCTCAAGCTTACAGATGTGCCGACACATCTCTGTCTCTACATCGCTCTCAGACTGTCTGGATTACAACTCTAAAATCTGAAGAATCTTCCTCCCCCATCCCCCTCAGTGCTTCTCTCCACAGAATGTAAGCTGGGGGAAGAATCTCGAGCCATATCCACTACCAGGGAAACTGAGGTTCCCATAAGTCCCACCTCAGGCGATGGGACCATGAGTTGAGAAAGTCATGGCATCTGTAACTACATTAGTGTAGGGCTCCAGGAATCCATTTGTTATTTGAAAATAAAAGGCATAAATGAGACCAAAAAAAAAGAAGGGTTCAGTCCCCTAAAGCTAAGGCTGGCCTGCATTAAGTGGAATCTGTAAAAATAAAAGATGGTAGCTGCCCCTTGCTGCTGTTCATTGGACCTCTGTCCAGATATATTCTCTTCCACCTTCTCCCATTCTCCAGAGTCATCCAAATGGCTCATTACCTGCCTTTTCTCTGTCACTGTCAATCCAGGGACATACACACCAGCCCTAGCTCTGTAGATCACACTGAGCAAATCACTCACTGTTTCCAACTCCAAAACCAGGGACTAGAAATCCTGGTACTAACATCTTTTTACAGCACAGTAGACAGGATCCAGTGACCCTCAGAACCTAGGCGCCATCTCCACTGAAGAAAAATGGCATTTGATAAGGGGGCTCCCCAGGCTACAGAGGGGGCTCCCCAGGCTACAGAGGGAGGCACCCCAGGCTACAGAGGGAGGCACCCCAGGCTACAGAGGGAGGCACCCCAGGCTACAGAAGCCCTGAAGTCACACCAAGAGTTAAGATGCTGCTATGAAAACCAGGTTGTCGCTTCTTCTCACTGCTAATCGATTCACTCACCCCTGCTAGTATTAGTCACTGGTGCATAATAAGAGAATTATATGTTCTCTCCCTTGTCTCTCACTTTCTGTGGCACCTCTTCTTGTCTGAGCCTCAGTATTCACATATGTGTCTCAAGCAGGAAAAGGCAGATAGAAGGTATTATCCAAAGCCCGACCTGTCGAACCTTTACTTGCCCTCAAGGCTCTGCTTACATCGTCTTCTCTAGAAGGCCTCACTTTATGCTCCCAGGCGGCTATAAACTCTATCTGCTGCTTCGCAGGCATATGAGTGCATCTCTTTCATGGATTCTGGAACTTTTCACATGTCTTCCTCCTCATTTGGCTGTTCTATGTTATAAAACTATATCTCTTTTGTCATCAGCACTTTGGACATAGATATCTAGCATTCTCTGCGAAGTTCTGATAAATTCATTAACCATGATCCAGTCTGCAAGTAACCAGCTATCTGGCTAAATAAATGTTCTCTAGAAAATGAGTGATTCATAGCCAAGCTCCCCAAAACTAAATCAGGTCCTGGATAGCAAGATCATCCTGGCTCAAGATTCTGTATTAAATAAGTGAAATGTTAGCAAATTTCTAGGACAGACTTTTGTGGGCTTTTTGTGATGCTTAGGATATGCATACACCATAGTGTGGCCGCTTTACTCTTTAGTTTATATTCTAGTGAACTGAACACATATGTCTGCAAAAACATTTGCACATGAATATTCATAGCACGTGTATTCATAACAATCAAAACCTGGAAGCCATCCAAATGTCCACCAACAGATTGGGGAATGGACAAACCGTGGCACATGTACACAACAGAAAATGTGTATTACTGAGTAACTGAAAGGAAAAGACATGAAAAGGCATAGAGAAATCCCAAAAATTCTGACCAGAGAAAAGCGCATGAAAATATAAATATTATATTATTTCATTTAAGGGATGTAGGAAAAGAGGGAAGAAGAAATTCTTACTACAGTGGTTGTCTTATGTTGGGAGATTTGACTAAATATTAAAGAGAAATAAAATCATTCTGCATCTGAGTATAAATAATGCTACTATTGGTACATATGTTTGGTCAGAATCTCTGGAGTTAAAAATCTATGAATTTTAGTCTATATAAATTATTCCTCAGTATGGAGGAATTTTGAGTATTCCTGTTTTGAGAAAACCATACCCTCTGAGAAATTCTGCTCTCAAGGTTTTCTTAGGGAGATGGAAAACCACAGGTACCAGCTCTGAGCCGTCACCACACAGGGACAGCATTGCACCTAGCAAAATGACAGCTCAAAATATAAGGCCTTTTAAAAATGACAACCTGTCGGGCTCCTGAGGAACCCAGAGGCACAGTGTTTCTTGAAAGTCTCATTAAAGTTTCACTTTTGCTTGCCTGTCATAATAGAGCTTAAATCAATTCTCTGATTATGAATTGCCTATTATAATATTGCTTATTATTTTTAACTTCTTTTTTTATGAGAGTGAAGAAAAATATTTTAACCCAAGCAGGCAATCAGGGAAGTGTGATTGTAAGTAATGCTGTACAAAGGCATTTCCTGGAGCCAGAGTGATTGGTAAGCACTTTGAGATGTATGCATTAAGAGCCAGGCAGCATGCTGCCCTGGTTCCTCAATGAGAAAAATGCACCCATTTTTTTTCAACTTTCACTAAAACTTTAGCTGGCATCATCAGCCAATAAACATCTGAAATCCATATCTAATATCTGGCTTATGACTCAAACTGACATTTCTCAGCTCTTTAGTATTAGGCCCCTTTTTAGCATTGTAGATTTGGAAAATGCTTGATTTGTATGTGAATGTATGTATACACAGAGACATTGACACACACTCATTTTCCATCTCCTGAGCGTGCTTTGGATTCGGGTCTCAGACTTCTCCTTCTTAGTTCTATGACCTTGAGTAGGTCACTTGTCATCTAGATTTACTCCAGGATTGTTACATAATTATGCACTTCATATAGGCTGAGACACAAAATAAAATCTGAGGAAATGCTAGGTGGAAATCAACCTTGAGAGGCAGAAAAGATCTTAGCTTTTTATAATCTGTAGATCAAGATACTGATGCTTAAAGGAAACCCGACATCCTCAAAATCACACAGGTATTAGATAGCAGAGCTGATATCAAATCATAGACTCCTCTGCCTCCAATGCCAATCAATGTTTTCCCAACATTCCTGTTCTTTCCTTCTCTGTACCTAGCCTTTGCTATGCTAAGTATCCACAAATAAGAAGACACTGTCATGGACAGAGCCAACTTCTGATTTCTCTTCTGTAGAAGAAAAGGGCTGGCACTACATGGTTGTGGAGTCTAACAGGCAATGGCATTCTATAGGTCTGTTGACAAAAGTCTGCACCGTGTTGACAGCCAGAGTGGCACAGGATGAACAATCCCACCCCATGCTTGTGTATGACTCCGCAAACAGCTGTCCAGTACAGCACTCAGCTTTATTTCCACTAATCTTTTTACTGTAATATGTTTATGAATTCATGAAGCATTTCAGATCCAGTACACTATATTTTGATCATATTCACCCCCAACTTCTCCCCTAATTCTTACCACTCCCTCCTAACTTCTTCATGTCCTCTTTCCCTACCCCTTGGAGTCCAGTGTGTTACCCATATACTCATGAGTATGAAATCACGCACTGGAATGTACTACCAAACTTTTTTCACCTCTATTGAGTGGATGCAAGCAAATGTAATGGACACACAGAGGAAGTAGATGTACACAAAGTAGATGTAGGATGCTGTGGAATAATCTTCTTGTATATTGTAAATATTTGTTACTCAAGTTATATTTAAGCTTTGTTATAACAAAACACTGATTAGCCAACTAGCCAGACAGGAAGTATAAGCAGGACAACCAAACTAAAAAGGCTGGGAAGGAGAAGAATGGAGCCAGAGAGTTGCCAGCCAGATGCAGAGGAAGCAAGATGAGAATGTCTTACTGAGAAAAAGTACCAAGCCACATGGCTAAACATAGATAAGAATTATGGGTTAATTTAGTGTAAGAGTTAGTTAGTAATAAGTTTGAGCTACCACCTGATCATTTATAATTAAAATAAACCTCAGTGTGGTAATTTGGGAAGCAGCTACTGTGGGTATTTGGGAGCTGCTGGCAGGACAGAAACTTCCACCTACAGTGGTAAATCATCTCTGTGACTGACTAGGTGATATGTCCTTCACAGCTGATCATTTCATGAGGCATCTGAAATGAAACAGCAAACTAGTGATTCTACAAGACTAAATAACATACTTTGCAGAAATAACCTATGGATAAAAGCTAAAGAATAATTTCAACTCTGTGCCCAAAATGATAGGTATATTCTTTCTGAACTATTTAGAAGGTGCTACTTTGGAATAAATCATTATGTAAGCATAAGTTTTACAATTATAGAAAATGCTGAGCACATATATGCCATAGGTTTGAAGAGTAGAAACAAGATAGACAACCATGAAGAAATAAGAGACGCAATGTTCTCTGTGGTGACTTTAAGATAACATGGAACAGGTCCAGAAGTACAGAGCTTCCAAAATGGTGGCAGGAGAAGTACAGGGCCTAGGGAGATAAGCAGATAGAATCACAAGCACAGAGTTTCTGCCTGTTTTTGCCCTTGATCCCTTTTCAGTAAATCTCACTTGCACCATTCATGTGCAAAGGAAAAGGCACATGAGCATCAACAATTGTTTGAACAGTTCCTCACTTCTAAAGTCCAACTAAAGACTCTTGCCACTCCTTCAGTGTACCTAGAAAGGGACAATGCAGGGTTCCCCTTGCTTTGTGAGCAGAGGAAGGGGTTAAGAGTCCTCAGCTTCAAGAAGAGCTCATCTTGGAGCCAAGATGGAAGCTTCCTCAGAGTGAAGACAAGAGGCGGCCTTTCCATGACACAGTAAACATGGCTCTTGTTGCCCTGGGGGAGGATGGGATTAAGCCTGCTCACTCAATGCCAGTCTTTTCATTCATCTGAAAATTGGAAAGATTATTTTAAAAAAAAAAAGCCAAATGCTATGATGAAAATAGTGTCTTCTGCTGACGACTGAACTGAACACCCATGAAATCACATCAGCTGTGGTTGCCTACACAAGATCTGCAGAAAATCAAGCCAGCCAACATGTTAGCATAGAGAGAGAAAGGGTTCATGAGCCTCCACCCCTACTTGAGAAACTATGGACAGTTAGTTAATGGCTTTGAGGGAAGGAATGTCAGTTTTCTTTAAGGAGTGGCCCCTACTAAGTCAACCATACTCCGGTGGATGGCCTCACGCTGAGTATATGGGCAGTACAAATTACACTCTGCAGATTTTTTTAAAGTCAAAATAACTGCCACTGTTATTATGCCACTTCTGCCATAATTCTCATTTAGCCTCGCGTAAGACATACCACAACACACACGCAATGAGCTATCTAACGTTAACACCTGGTTTAAAACCTAAAGATGATGAACATTTTATTTCTTCTCGTAACCTTCTGTGGAAACAATAAGATGATAACTTACTTCCAAGAAACACTTGCCGGTGCTTATATTTGTCCCAGGTAAGATAAATGCTGTGTAACAACTTGTCAAGCCATAAGAAATGTAGTCAGTATTGCTCCCTCTTGGTAAAGAGCAGTTGAACTATCCAGTGAGCTGCTTAACTGTATCCAGGCCAGTCCTGAGTGTACACACACCCCAAAAGGCGTGAAAGACAAAATGCAGGAAGTCTTATTACATGTAAAAACAGAGTCCAAACAGTGTTTCCATTATTATATCACAGAACGTAGCCTGAAAGCCCATATCCAAATAGTTTTGTCATTTATAATGTGATGTTTTATTATTCAGTAATGATTTCATTTTGTAATAAACCCTGAGGCTGCAATGGTCTTTTTAAAGTGCTTATTAATAAAATATTAAGTATTGAATTTCTATTTCTCAAAAACATTTAAGATTTACCGTCCTCCATGAGGGCTGTGGTGATAGTACTGACCCCATGGGAGCCTGAGCCTGCTCTCTGGAGAAGTACCTTCTTCAAAAGTCATTATTTTAAGAAGTCAGTATCCAAAGCTGGGGCTTGCACTTGTGCAGCTGCTGAGGGGCTGAGCATCATTCCACAAGGTGTAGCTTTTATCAGGTAGCTGTCCTCTAAGTGTGTTTCTCATACTTTCTCTGTCAGAGCTCTCATGTACATGCTCAAAGTGAGGGAGAGGCTGTGGAGATTGACTCTGAAGGGAAAATGCCAGGCTGTAAATCACAGTCTTACATCATCACCCTCTCTGGAGTTTCTAATGAAACATCAGTTAATTTCAACAATTGTTTTAAGGTTTAAGATTTCTCTACCAGGGCTGGAGAGATGGCTCGGTGGTTAAGAGAACTTACTGTTCTATCATGAGAATCCAGACCAGCTTACAAATGCCTGTAAGTCCAGTTCCAAAGGAGCTGACATGCTCTCCTAGGCTCCACAGGCAGCAACACATACACATGCTCATATATATTCACTTATCTGTGTGTTTTCACACACACTCATTTTAGTTAGTTGAATTACCAATGATTTGTTTGTTTAATTAATTAATAAACTTTATAATAATTAGAAACAAAAATGTTTGTGGTAAAAATATCAGTCATAAAGTTCAATGGACCAATAAAAGCAATATACTTATTGATATTAAAAACTCAAAGGAAGAATAGTGAAAAAGAAAACCTTGATTTAAAACCACATGCTCTGAAGTTGGAGCGAGGCCTTAGTTTTTATGACTACTCCCTGCTCTTCCAGAGGACCCACATTAAGTGGCTCACAATCCCATGTAGCCCCAGCTCCAGGTAACTAACACCCTTTCCTGGCCAATTAAAATATCCACAGGTACTTCACACACACACTTGTGTGCATACACATATGCATAAATAAAAATAAATCTTGGAGCCAAGCAGTGGTATCACACACCTTTAATCCCAGCACTCAGGAGGCAAAGGCAGACATATCTCTATGAGTCTGAGGCTAGCCTGGTCTACAGAGTGAGTTCCAGGACAAGCTTCAAAGCTACACAGAGAAATCATGTTTCAAAATAAAATAAAATAAAAAGTAAATCTTGGGACTGGAGACATGGTCCAGTGATTAAGAACACTGGAGATGCTTCCAGAGGACCTGGCTTCTATTCTCAGTACCCACATAGCAACACACAACCATCTGCAACTTCAGTTCACTGGGATCCAACATCCTCTTCTGATCTCTGTGGATACAAGTAATACACGTAGTGCACAGATATGCACACAGGCAAAACACCCATGCCCCTAAAATAAGAATAAATAAATATTTAAAGATAAATAAGGACTGAAAAATCTGTCATGCATATACTGTTTTAAAAATTATATGTTCTAATATGACTGTATCTGAGGCTATCCTGACATATTGAAAGCATTACCTTACCCCCCAAAATTATAGGAATCATTTTTATTTTGATAAATGTATTCTATCTGTTCTGTTCTCATACGAAACACAATAAGGCAATGAAATCTTTATTACTGGAAATGTTACCAATGAGTCAAGTATGGTGGTGCATGCCTGTGATCCTAACACTTGGAGGGAAAAGCAGGGACCAGTACTATATAGTAACTCTGAAGCCAGCCTGCACTACATTCGATCTTAAAGGGAAGGGGGGGGAAAACACCTTGCTGGTGAAAATCCTGCCCAAATTGAAGGAGAATCTATAATACCTATAAAATTCCTTCAAATTCTATGATTCATATGTTGAACAAATTATCTATCGCTCACTCACTTGCTCTTGTATTGTCCTATCTGAGAGTCTAATGGCTATGCCATGGGACACGGCAGTCCCAGTTCTTGATCCTCATAAACCAGATGGGATAATAAACATATTGTTGTTGTGAGTTGCTTTAAAGAATGTGAATGTCCACATTTGTGTTAAGGCATAGCTGTTAGTCCAGATTTGAGGTTTGATGTGAACACGGTAAGATAGATAGATAGATAGATATCTCTCTCTCTCTCTCTCTCTCTCTCTCTCTCTCTCTCTCTCTCTCTTTCTCTCTCCCCTTACCTCCACCCCCTTCCCACCCCTGGCATCAGATCTTTCTGCCTACCTCTCCTCTCAGCTTGCTTCAGAAAATTAAAAATCACACTAGTAATCAAAACATACATTACATAACCTTAGCACTAAAGGAAGTACTGTGGACCAGAAAAAAAAAAATCTAAGAATTATTTTTTTAAAAAAAGTACAATGTTATTCAAAGAGCAATCTTAAGACTTGCAAATACATAGAACAAATATTTAAAAACATAAAAAGGAACTGACTCAATACTATTTCTTTTCACTTTCAAAATATAACGAACAAAATAAAGACAATTTTTAAAAATTAAAGAATGTGAGTATTACTCTGTGTCAGGCACTGTCCTAATGCTAGGTACACAGTGCAAAATGGTGGTGATTAGTCTATAGTATGATAATTATATGACACCAGGACAGTCACCTGATATCTGCATCTAGGAATAAATAAGTAAGAAGCATTGAGAAAAATAAGGTATATCAGAATGCTTAGGAAACAGTCTGGAGCCACACAGATATCACTTTCAGGTGGTATCCATTGAAATACATAACTGCATTATTAATGCACCTTATTTATGCTCCTTCATTATACAAAGAGTATTCATATACTCTCTGGTCCCAGGCTTCTGATCAGTTTTTCAGATTTGCATGACTGATGCCAACTCATATTTAGTGTTATAAGGTTTTCTTTTCATGGAAGAATGTTATAGCACCCAAAATTAAAATAGCTTCCATGAATCTCAAGGCTAAGGTTCCATTTTACATTTTCCTGTTACCTCCCACACTTAACACCAAGGTCAAGTTCTCAGATGCTTCTTTGGAGACAAGGCTAGGTGCCTGGAGATATTTCCATTTGTATTTAATCAGAATGGAGTCCCTGATCTTTACCACACTCTTAAAATAAAGCACATACTTCCTTCCATGAGCTTTCTCTGTACTTTTCCCATAAAATAAAATTTTATTATGACTAGGATACAGCACACAAAACCAATGCAGCTTAAATCCATAAAACCCAAGAATCCTCCTCAACAGAATGTGTGCTCTAATTCACAGTTGTGGCCAACAGCTGCTGATCACAAGATAGGTGAAGCTAGTGCAGCCTCCTCTCGGCACCCATTCCTCTCAAATACACTTAATCATCATAGTAATGTTTCTTTGGGCAAAAGATAAGGGCTCCATTCTGTACACTGGGGAGTCAGTTGGAATCAGCACCCACAAATCATATCTTGATCTTGCAGTGATTTCCTGTGAAAGTTTAAAGTCAAACATGAGCATTCCCAGACAAGTTGTAATTTGGTTTTCCCAGGACCATTTCAGCCTTTAGAATTTTAAAGACAAACAGCACTAATAGTAACTTCTAACACAAACACTGAAGATGCCTCATTAGCAAAAGCAAAGGTTTCTGGTTTTCATGTTCATTGTTTTCATATTTAAATCATAAGCACTGCACCGACATCATACCTCAATGATTGTTGCGAGAGCATTTCTCTAGCAATTTTAAGGACTAAAGGGACTAACAGAGGTTCACCTAACAATTGAGCAAACTTTGCTCTGATTATTGGTTACTGTTGCTTTGTGATACTGTCATTTTGAGGGAGTCAGGATCTCCACAGATAGCTCAGGATAGCACTAAACTCAAAATCTCCCTACCCCCAGCCTCCCAACTGACTACAATCATGTACAACCATCGCTGGTTTACAATTGAACAAATGTTTGTGAAACTATCAGTCATATGTTAGGGCTGCCCAGCAACTGTCTCATCATTATGGTATGGGGAAATAAAATAACACCTCAGCAGGAAGAAGACTGGTGTTGAAGTCCATACCAGACAAGAAGAGAAATGGAAAGTCTTCCTTCAAATCTCTTTGACACTAGGAAAGAAGAGAGGTGAAATTCAGGTGACTCTCTTGTCCTCTCAGAATTGGAACCCTAGGAAGGTGTGGCAGAAACATCCAGATGGAGAAGCCCAGGAGTGGCAAAGAAATGTGGCTGCATGTTGTCTACTCATCACCTGAGGACCCTGTTGGGTTACACAGTGGGGCCTCATCCTATGTAATATGGTAAGGAAAGTGTCACATTTAGATAGAGTTCCTCAAGATCCATTTGCCACCAGTCCAAAAGGACAAGGGAGAAGAGGTACCATGCAAGACTTTGTACAGCCTGTGAATACTACAGAAAAGGCCTTCCGGGATGCTGTCTCAGTGTCATCCAGATCTATGCCAGTGCTGCCTTGGAAGACAGGGACAGGAGAGTGGAATCCTAGAAAACTGCACATTTGCCTCAAAGAACATGTCATTCAATAATCTATTTAAATCCCAACATATCCAGGAAAGCATGAATCAACAAGTTATAATTAGTAGGAGTGTCTAACCCAGCCTTGATACTGGGATGAGGAAATCGGACCTGCCTGGAGTAGATGTGTCATGCTGAGCTGGCCCACCTTGGGACTTCCTGACCTTTTTGTGGCAGGGATCAGGGGATGAGGTGGGGGTGAGGCTGAAGGCAAATTGGGAGGGATGGGGAATAGGGAAGGATGGGTGAGCAGTGGTCTATATAGAAAAAGGGACCAATTTTTAAAATAAATAAATAAATAAATAAAACTAGTTTCTATATCTTGCTTCCAATCCAGCAGTGCTGTTAATAAGATAAATCACATCAATTTTGAGGAAAAAAATTCATTTGGGAGGATTGACAATGGGGAAAATGCTTGCTATACAAACCTGACAGCTGGGGCTGTAGAGATGGCTCAGGGGTTAGGAGCACTGGCTGTTCTCCCAGAGGACCAGGGTTCAATTCCCAGCACCCACACGGCAGCTCACAACTGTCTGTAACTCCTGTTCCAGAGATCTGACATACCAATGCACATAAGAACCTAACTTGTATGTGCCCACACCATCACCACCTTTCCCATCCCTGCTTGAGACCTAACATTACCCTGTGTAAACTTATTTTCCCTCTTTCAAGCTCAGCCTTGATGTCCCAAGTAACCTCTTCGAACCCTTTCTGCAAAGAGGGGGAGAGCGAATGAATTCATTTTATATTTATCAAAATCAAAACCATTCAAGTTAACCTAGAAAAAAGAAGAGAACACAGGATGCATCTTCCTCGGGGCCAGCCATAGCCAAAGGGGGAGAATCCTGTGATCTGCCTTCTTAGTTCTTTAGACTGCCTGAGTCAAAGTCAGTGGTTCCGCTCAAGAACCATTGCTTTCATCTACCCATGAAGCCTCTATTGTTTCAAATTTAGTCATTCTAGTCTGAGACTCTCTTCTATGCAGGGATGTCCAAGACCTCTACAGCTTTCTTCTAATTAGGCTTCTCCTTGCCTCTGAAGCTAAACTACCTTTTGCATCTTTTTCTGGGCAGGATGCCCAAGGTCAGAGAACCCTTGGAGTTACATTCTGTTTATTCGCTCTCCAATTCTGGCTTGGAAAAAATGTCTCCTTTCTCTCACAGCTCAGGTAACATTACCTGGCAGATCTGTTATTGAAAAATAAAAACAAATGAATAAATAAACAGATAGCATCCTTATAAATAGTTTGGCTCCTCCTTGAAGCCCAGTTCCCATTGAATGAAAAGTCTAGGACATGACACAATGATTGCATTTCTCAGAATTGTTTCCTCCTTTTTCTTCCTCCTAGTAATAAAAAAAAGCTGTACTCTATCAATATTTAATGATAGCAATTATCTTTAACTGGCAAAAAGTGCCTTCCATTATATAAGGTAGAAGGACATTTGTCTAGCCCTTGCATAAAGATTCTTGTTCCATTATATCCACTTGGGAGGAAAATGTGATAAATAATTAACTCACATTGTTACCATGAATAATAACATGGTCAGCAAAGACTTCCATCACTATAGGAAATCAGTCTGGTGAGGATGCCACCATGTAATGGTACACACCCTCCACTCCTGATCACTCAAGATGGAGACCCTAAGCACTGGACCCATCCTGATCACATAGGCTACACCCTAAGTACCAAACTCATTGTGATTACATAGGGTTCTCCTTGAACTTTGCAGCACTATTGAAAAATGAGACTGAAATCCTGAATGTGAGTAAAATGTGTCCTAAAGGGAAACTGGCCACAATCTGGTCCTCGGCCCACCGTGTGACAATGATGTAGAGAAGCAGATGAGCCCCCAGCACTGTCACTCCCAGGCTCTGTGAACTCAAACCCCTCTCCTGACCTCAGCTCTTACCCTATGAGCTAATAATGTCCTACCAACTTTAAAGTTATCATATAGAGCATTGATTAGTTTGTCTTGTAAAATTCTTGTACGCTCTAACATAACAAAGATTATTCACTGGAAAATGACAAGTTGGCAGCTGAGCATCACAAATGACTTGTTCTGCCTTCTAAGCCACAAAGGTATTGAGGACTCACTATTTTGTACCCTATGGTACCTCTGCCATCACACAAAGTCCCCTCTCTACCTGGGAACCTTATTTTAAAACAATTAGATAAATAAAGCCAATGCCTTTGCTCACAAATCTAAGTATCATGCATCAACTTTTCTCAAACATGGAGGATTTTATTTTTCAAGGCACGCTTATTGATTTTCATCAATTTTGTCCTATAGCTAGGGTAGGTCAAGACCCTACACCAGATTTATCATGTACTTACTAATCAAGGACATCTTTGGTACAGCCTTGATGACCTATTAATCACAGCCACATCTAGTTGCTCATCTACATGGATGAAAGAATACAGATCTTCTTCAGAGTTAGCTGACATGTTCTGCCAACTAAAAGAGTGATAAAAGCTACAAGCCAGCACGTTCAGGATTTAGTTAACTTGGAAAAGACAGCCTGTCTTGTTTCAGATGCACACTCCCTGGCAGTCATAAGAAAGTCACTGGTCGTAGTACCGAAGAACTCTTACCAAATTGGCTGTACAGTAGAGGGTGTAAGGACCTGAATTTATTCTGGGGGCAGGGCCAAGGTCAATGAGTGAACATCCAGCATCCAATGGATTCAAAGGTTGGATTCACGCTAGAAAACTCCGATGGCTGCTGCACCTTACCTTTTTGCCCAATCCTGGAACATCAAGGTATGTTGCATCTTGATTATGTAGGTTTTTCTTTAAGCAACCCCCTTCCCCCCCAACCCCCACCCTGGCTGCCACCCATTGGGGCAATGCACTCTTAACCCCTGCTGTTGTGCAGAGCTAGGTTCTCATTCTCTGTAGGTAGCAATAAAATCCCCACTCATAACAACATCCAGCCTCCCTGGTGGAAATTCTTACACGTGGGTATAACAAGAGCAAGTGAGGCAGAGGGTTGCCTGTGCTGGTACAATTTAATGTTGAAATCATAACAAGGGAACAGAATCCTACAGCCATAGCTATCACTGATTTGGGTTACAAAATTCAGATTAAGTGGTTAGAAGGATGGATGGAGGGTTAGTACACAGTCATGAGGCTTAGAGTCCAGATTCTGGATCCCACCCACCAATGCCTACAACCCATTCAGATCCCACCCACACATGCCTGTAACCCATTCAGACCCCACCCACACATGCCTGTTACCCATTCAGACCCCACCCACACATGCCTGTAACTCATTTAGACCCTACCCACACATGCCTGTTACCCATTCAGACCCCACCCACACATGCTTGTAACCCATTCAGACCTCACCCACACATGCCTGTTACCCATTCAGACCCCACCCACACAGGCCTGTAACCTATTCAGACCCCATCCACACAGTCCTGTAACCCATTCAGACCCCACCCATACATGCCTGTAATCCATCTAGATCCCACCCACACATTCCAAAAATCCAGGCTCCAAGGGGAGCAAAAACAATAGATTGCTGAAGTCGGCTGGTTTCCAGGCAAGCTGCAAAATACAGGCCTTCCTCAGGTTCCAGGAGAGACATTGCCTCAAAAACATAGACAGTGACGGAGGACATCTGATACTTTCTCTGGTTTCCACACACTCAGACACACATGAGTACAAACATTCATACAAACACATACATACATACATACATACATACATACATACATACATACATAGGTAGATCTTTTTTAAAAAATTTAGATTACCACCATCTTAATTTTCTTAGATCACTTCTTTGTTGCTTCAAAGTTTGAGATAGGGTGGATTATTCCTGAATTCATCCAACTTAGTAAAATTTACAGCCTGTGACTATCACTAACTCTAGCCATGTTTTATGATATTGCAAAATGATTAAAAATGGCCTTTCTAAGCACAGTTAGGTTTATAAGAAAACAGTTTGACAGCAAGGCAGCCCTTCTCTCTTTAAAATACACAGGAAATAAATAACCCAGCAAAGAAAATTCTCCTTTATGATATAGAAAGCATAATCAAATTTTAATCTTCTTTTTAAAAAAACGTTCATCTCAATTGATTAGTCAGCTTTCCAAACCCTGTTTGGTTTACTAGATCATAAATCCAATTTAATAGCACACTGAAACTAATTTGAGATCCAATAGATTGTTTGTTAGTTTTCCCTTTAATTAAAAATGATTTTCTTCTTAAAGGAGACTGACACTTCTGTGTTTATATTTTGTTTCTCAAAAAGGAGCTTATATCCTTTCTATATACCTGCTGGCAACAGTGATACCCAAGCATATTAGACAATAGCAAGTCATGGTGTTCAAGGTTCTATAAGTATGTTCTTCATAAGAAAATAGTGTTGGTTCAGAGTCAGTCAACTTGGTAAAGGAGGGTTAAGAATGCTTCTCCTGTTCACCTGTGGTAGTTCTTCCTTACTATCTTATATTGTAATTATCTATGAAAACTGTGTGGCTAAAGGCCATACTGTGGTATCAGGTTCCAAAAATTGTTTTATTTCTTCATCTGAAAAATAATCATAGTAGTAGTATCTCCCTTGGTGTTATTAGAATTAAATGACATAGTTCATATCTCAACTGGAGTACCTCACAAGCAGAAATTCTTCAATAACTACCATTATTATCACATTGTTCTTTTCATTTCTTCCATAATGTTAGGAACTCTACCTCCCTTGGCATTCTATAATTATTTAGGTGAAAATCCAGGAAGGGTTCAGACTTATTCAATGTTTCAAACTTTTCCAATTTTATTTACCTCATAGGAGAAACAACAGGTAGATCAGATTCCCCAAGTCTGGTTTCTGGTTGAAACTGAGGTTTCAGCACAACTGTGTGGCACAGGCTTCTCTATGATTGGCCACCTGGGCAGAAGACTACAACTATTTGTCTGTCCCAAAAGTAAATTTTAATATGCAATATCGGCAGCTTCATATGCTGAGTGGTGAGGATGCATTTCATCCAATCTCCCATTTTAAAAAAATCTATGTTTTTTTTTTTGGTCTGTGGGCAATAGTCACACATTCACATTTGAGGTTAACTCTACAGTCACAGGACTTTTGAAGACTTTGGGACTAGACAGTAATTGTTCAGAGGATACAGAGGTGGCAGAGCTATTTTCATTAATTGCTAGACATCTTTGGCAGTCAGATAGAACTCTTAACCAAAGGAACTCATTTTCTGGAACCTTCTTGAGTTGTCCCATTTTGAATCCATTTGTAGAATCCACTTCCAGTCTTTCCTCCACCAATACTCACTTTAAATTGGATCTTTAGAAAAATCAATCCATTCTTCCCTTGGCTGTCATGATGAAACTGGGGTGTTTTTATGAACTTTCTAGTGGAGTTAGAGGCTTTGCTAGCCTGTGGCCATGACTATGATTTGCTAAATATTGATAAATGGAACTATCTGCAGAACAATTTTCAGAAGCATTTGCCCTCAGTGACTCACTCAGAACTTGTCCCCTGAACCCTAGTTTTCTCTAAACTACCAAAGTATCTCTGGTGTCTTGACACTTGAATCTAGCATTCTTCCTGTGCTGATTATAACTTACTCACTTAAATAGAAGTAGGTTGAGGCTGTAGAAATAACCATTAAAACATTTGCCTTACAAATATGAAGACCTGAGTTGATCCCCAGAACTCACATTTTTAAAATCTGAGTTTGGTGATGTATGCTTGTTATTCCAACATTGGAAAGGCTGGGCAATAGAACCCTTGAGCTTGCTGTCTAGCAAAGGTAGACTACTTGGTAAGTACCATAGTAGTAAGGGACCCTGCCAGTGCCTGAGGAATGACATATGAAGTTGTCTGTTATCCTCTACACACATGCTCACACACATGGGCCCACATGGGCCCACATGTACATCTAAATACAGACAAGCAAAATATAAAAAAGAATTGATATATAATGGGTACCTCCAATTAACAGACACAAACACTGCTGATAGGCACTGGAAAAGACAGACCACGAGGACATTCACAACCCCATCTCAGCTAGCTTCAATTCAAAGAAACCTGAGGCAGAAGAAAGATATTTTTATCTGTGACGAAAACAGGAGGATATCAGACTCATCCAAAGGCAGGTGATATTAGGAGTCAGCTGGGACCAAATCATAAAATTATACAAGAAAAATGTAAAGAATGTAAAAACTATAAAGAAAAACTCTATCTCTAGAAGGTTGGGCTCTCCTTCCATATAAAGGGCATTAAAGGGTCCCAGTTTGCATCACTGTACTTCAACCCAAACATTGAGAACTCGAGGACCTGGGTGAGTCTACCCATCAGTCAAGATAATCCCCCACAGATGTCCCCACATTCTCAACAATCCCCCTTTGAGAATCCTTGCCCATATTCTAGATTGTGGTCAAGCGGACATTTAAAACTAAGCAGAGAACTTTCCATTCTCTTAGTCCCTGTATTTCTTATCACATTGTCTTCAAGCTTCTAACTTTCATTTTCTTCTCTTCACCTCAAGTACCTCTCAGATAGATCCTCCAGCCCTGACTCTAAACTGAACTCAAAATCACCTATGTTCTCCCACAATACATCCCAGGCAGCCTGAGAGAACCAAGTTCTGTGGTAGCCTCTAGTACTTGGGAAGATCACAAATTGCACATCTGTGAGCCAGCCCAATAACGCCTCAAGCTTTCTGATCCCAAGGCTTTTGCTCATGATCGTTCCTCAGAGTCACATATTTCTTTCACTTGGTTAATACTTTTGTGGATCTTTGGTCTGACCACAAACATCACATCCTTAGAAAAGAGTTCTTTAACTTAAACCCTCCTTACATCTGTACCTTTTCTTCCTAGTACTCATCAAATTTTAGAAATGACAATTGCTAAATTGAAAGGTTAATCATAGAATCAGTCCACCTCAGCTTACAAGCTCAGTGGGAGCAAAGGTGGTATCTTTTTGCTCTAGCCAATACCCACAGTGTCCAACACAGAGCTAGGAAGACCTAATGGCTGCTAACCACATGTCTGCTGGTTGAGTGAATGACTCATAATGTCGATGACTGTTGAGTTCCATTTACATGCTACAGGAAGCACAAATTGGGTGTTATAGCTCATGTAAAACAAACAAAATGAAACTCTGTCCTTGAGAAGGGTTAAAAACAAGCACATAGTTAAAACAGGTGTGAAGTACATGAATACTGGAAGTAACCAGGGAAGGGAAAAATAATTTCCCAAAGTAGACACAGACCCAAGTTTAAAATGTCTAGATTTCCAATTTTTTATCTATGCCAGTGAACTAACACATTTTGTAGTCTTGACACTTTGGCATGTCTCAACAGAGAACTAATTATTGCATCTTCTAATCTATATATTAGACTAAAACATAAATAGATAAGATGGAAATATTAATCACTGGTGCCCAGCCTCATTGCCCCTCACTCACTGTGTAAAGTAGCTCAGGATGCGCAAACAATAACAGTAGGAGTCTGAGATCATGATGCCAGCATGGGGAGGTTCTGTTGAGGGCCTTTTCCCTGTTTAGAGGTAAATACAGGAGTGTGTTTCCATCTAGATCCCACAGGCCAAATCTAGCCTACCTCTGCTTTTGTGTATCAAGTATTCTTGGCCTGCAGCCACATTTACTTATATACATATTTTCTAAAGCTGCTTTGTGCCACATTATAGGCAAACAGAAGGAGCAATGACCTAATAGCCCACCAACACTTAAGATTTACTACCAAGCTCTTTATAGGAAAAAAAAAGTATGAACAAGCTGACAAACCCAAGCCTACTCCAACATTCTAGAGTTCTATTCATGCCAGGATTCAGTGTGCAAGGTCTGCAGGAAACTCTCACAGATTATTTGAGTAAGGTACAGATGTCTGCATTGACAGAGGTCTTTCCTTCCTCTCTCACTGAAGCTAACCTCTGTGATGATATTAAGAGTGCTTAAGGAGACATAGGGCAAAGCCCTTCCACGTAGTAAATGCATTTTATGTCTCTATAGCCAAATACATTCTCATTAAATCATTGTTTCAGAGGCTCTGTTGAGTGCCTAATGTAGCAAGAAAAAAAAAATAAAGGGCTAAAGTGTTCCAGCCTCATTGGTTTCCCTCTCTACACTTACACAGGCCCTCTAATTTGCACTACACAATTTGACACATGCTAAGTATCATTTTGAACTGTTTGTTGGTTATATCATTTGCAGTATCCTTTTACCCCAAACTAGGCAGTTATCATCTTGGGATCCTAAATTATGCTCTTTAAATCATGGAATTAGAGATCTGTAAGATATTAGCAATCATAATTCAATATTTTCATGTCACAGGTGAATAAATGAAAACCCAGACCAAACAAATAACTTACCCTCTCTTAAAGCACCACAGCACATCAATACCTTTGGAATGTTTTGTTCAAAAGTTCTGTTTGACAAAGACTTGAAGAACAAGAGAAAAGTTTAGAGGTAATGGGAGGAAATAAGAGTTTTCTACTTTCTGATATAAGATAGTTTGGGTGGAATGTTCTAGAAAACAATCTGTCTTATATCTGTATTTTCACTTTGCATTCTGCAGAGCACCAGCCTCAAAGAGATGAAAAAGGTGGAGAAGGGAAGGACCCCAGAGTTGGTGAAATCTTGGAGAAAGCCTGGACCAGTCAGCCTCTCTGAGAACCACATGGGACAATGGTAAAAGGAGATGAGAGGAGGTCAGGGGTCACACACTTGATTAACACTCAGATGCCTGAGGAGATCAGGGGTCACACACATGATTAACACTCAGATGCCTGAGGAGATCAGGGGTCACACACTTGATTAACACTCAGATGCCTGAGGAGATCAGGGGTCACACACTTGATTAACACTCAGATGCCTGAGGAGATCAGAGGTCACACACTTGATTAACACTCAGATGCCTGAGGAGATCAGGGGTCACACACATGATTAACACTCAGATGCCTGAGG
>PVIH01020765.1:0-31470 GCA_004025045.1 Sigmodon hispidus
CTCTTCCAATTTTTTGTTTGTATTTTCTTCTATTTCTTTAAGGCTATTTTTCATATCTTCTTTGAGAGCTTCGATGATCATCAAAAAGGAATTTTTGGTGTTGCTTCCTTCTGTTTCCTCTTCATTGCTCAGTTCAGGTCTTGTATTTGTAAGATCGCCACTCTCTTCTGGAGTTACCATGTTGTTCTTTGTATTATTAAGTAATTTTTTGCGCTGATGTTTGCCCATGGCTTCAGTGGTTCATGATTAGATGGGTCCTGGTCAGTTGTGGCCCTCAGGCTTGTGTGCCTCCTGTCACCTCTCTGGGCAGGGTCTGAGTCTGACCTTCAGAGACCCCAGAAGTTATCTCTTCTCTCAGTTGGAGTCTAGTTGGGTAGCTGTGCAAGTTCTCTCAGCAGCAGCTGTGAGTATGGTGAGAGGCAGACTTTATCTGCCCCTGCTACAGAGTGTGCTGGGACTCTGCAGACAGCACCTAGTCCTGGAAAGCTTTAGTCTTTTCAAATTAGACACATTTGATAAGAGTAACAGAAGACACAGCTAATGATATTTATATGCTCATCTTTCTTTGTAGTCATGGCATTCTGAGATTTGGAGATAATTTCCCAGTCTCAATATTATTCCCTCCTGATGGATATTTTAAAAAGATAAGTCCTGTAATTCTGGCTGCATTAGGCCAAAGTAACCATATTTCAGTCTATCTTAAATATGTAATTGGATTACAGAGTTTTTGTAGATCATGATGAGTTGTAGTAGAAATAGTATTTTAAATTAACTGTACTAGTGAGATTGAGAATAACTATGTTAAAACAAAGATTTCTTTTTAGAAACACTAATCTGACAAATAGCAGTAGTTTGTCCCATTTTAGATACATTTGTGTAGATGTATTGATTTTTTCTTTCATTTTTTTCATGTACCCTGCTTTATTAGACTTGATCATAGCTCCAGCTCAGGTAATAGGTACTAAACACCTGCCTGATCTTTTATTTATTTATTTATTTATTTATTTATTTATTTATTTATTTATTTATTTATTTTCTTTACATATGAACTAGGAGTCCATAAACTCCCCTAGTTCAGAAACTGCTTACCTACCTGCATAGCCTTCTGAATGACAAAGAAACCAAAAAGCTTCATTATTTTTTGAACCAATTGGCACATTAGTATGACAGTTATAGTGTAAGGAGCAACCGAGCTAGCAATTTTACTGTTAAAGATCACAAGAGCTTTCCTAAGTGGTTTTGTGTTTCTATCCTGAAGTTGAAGTGTGGAGGTAACTTTGTATATAGCCTGATGCATGATGTTCAAGTTTGGCTTCTGCATCAGAGGATATATCTGTGTCAGTATGGCATGTCACATGATCCAGGAATGAATAGTAACATGTTATAAACTTTTAGACTAGTAAGTGTTCAGAGTTGTATCAATTAACTTTTTGTCAGTATAAAATAGATGAGATAAATTAATTATGGAGAAGGAAGGCTTACTTTGGCTTACAGATCCATTGTTTGAGCCCATTGTTGCAGTTAGTTCTGTTGCTTTTGGAGTTGTGGTGAGACCGAACTTCATGGGAAGAAACACGTAGCACAAAGCTGCTCACCTCAAGGAGCCTAGGATGTGACAAGAGAGAGGAAGGGATCAGGGAGTTAAAGGACACAGTCTATGTCTTGACTATCTTCTACTAGACTCCACTTGTTAAAGTCCTAGTAACCACTACCTCCCAGTATCACCAAAGCTGCTAGCCAAACCTTTGGCATGTGAACCTTTAGCAGACATTTAAGATCTAAACTATGACATAATAGGGCTTTGTTGAGCCTCCACTGTGCATGCTCCTCAAAACTGAGCCTTTAATATTCCATCTCAGAGATAATCATCCCTAGTCACTGCAGTGAGGATGGTTATCTATCAACTTGTCTGGAGATTCTTTTGGGAATTTTAGGATGGTTAGGCAGCATTGTGTGGAAAAATGTTGCATGTAGTAGAACAGGAGAGGCTATTGGTGCAGACTGAAGCAGTGATATCTTCTGGATCATTCCTTTTTATTTATTTTTATTTTTATTTTTTTTAATTATGAATAAAGTCACATTTTCTATCCGTGTATATCCTTATTCAAGGTCTCTTCCCCTCCCACGCCCTCAGGTCACTCTCTCTTCTCCACATCTCCCCATCTCATACCCAGCATGGGCAGGAGGTCCCAAGGTCCCAATGTCCCAATATTGCTCAGTTCAGCCTCCACTCCTGGCAGATCCAGTTTTCTCACCCCAACATCGAGATTGAGTCAGGTGTTCCACTAGGGGGAGTGGGATCCAAGGTGTCAGTCCAAGGTGTTTCAGATCCCAAGCTGTTCAGTGGTTGTGATTTGCAGCTTGGACATGCTTTGCTTTTTTTCTTGTTTGTTTGTTTAGAGTCCACTAATGAGTGAGTACATCCCCTGCTTATCTTTCTGGGTTTGTGATACCTCGCTCAGGAGGATATTCTCCAAATCAATCCATTTGCCTGCAAATTTTAGGATATCATTTTTTCTTACTGCTGAGTAGTACTCCATTATGAAGATGTACCACAGTTTATTAACCTATTCTTCAGTTGAGGGACATCTAGGTTGTTTCCAGGTTCTTGCTATTACAAATAATGCTGCTATGAACCTTGTTGAGCTAATGCCTTTGGAGTGCAACTATGCATCTTTAGGATATACACCCAGAAGTGGTATTGCTGGATCCTTGGGGAGATTGATTCCCAGTTTTCTGAGAAACCTCCATACTGCATTTCAGAGTGGCTGAACAAGCTTACACTCCCACCAACAATGGAGGAGTGTTCCCCTTGATCCTCAACCTCTCCAGCATAGGCTGTCATCTGTGTCTTTTATCTTAGGCAATCTAACAGGTGTCAGGTGGTATCTCAAAGTTGTTTTGATCTGCATTTCTCTGATGGCTAAAGACATTGAGCACTTTTTCAAGTGCCTTTCAGCCATTCATAATTCTTCTGCTGAGAATTCCCTTTTTAGTTCTGAACTCCATTTTTTGATTGGGCTATTCAAGGTTTTGGGTTCTAGATTCTTGAGTTCTTTATATATCTTAGAAATCAAACCTCTATCACTTCTAGGGTTGGTGAAAATCTTTTCCCATTCTGTAGGCTGTCGTTTTGGCCTATTGACAGTGTCCTTGGCTTTACAGAAGCTTCCCAGCTTCAGCAGATTCCACTATTGATTGTTGGTCTTAGTGTCTGTGCCACTGGTGTTATATTTAGGAAGTGGTCGCCTGTGCCAATTTGTAAGAGTGTATTTCCCACTTTCTTTTCTCTCAAGTTCAAAGTGGCTGGACTTATGTTGAGGCCTTTGATCCACTTGGATTTGAGTTTTGTGCAGGATGACAGGCTTGGATCTATTTGCATTTTTCTACACACTACCATCCAGCTATGCCAACACCTTTTGTTAAGTATACTTTTTTCCCTTGAGTATTTTGGGCCTCTTTGTCGAAGATCAGGTATTCATAGGTTTTTGGGTTAGTGTCTAGATCCTCAATTCTATTCCATTTATCCACAAGTCTGTTTTTTATGCCAGTACCAGGTTGTTTTTATTACTGTAGCTCTATAGTATAACTTGAAGTAGGGGATGGTGATGCCTCCTGAGGCTCTTTTGTTGAGCAAATTGTTTTGCAATCCTGGCTTTCCTGTTATTCAAAATGAAATTGAGTATTGTTCTTTCAATACTGTAAAAAATTGTGTTGGGATTTTGATGGACGGTGCATTGAATCTGTAGATTGCTTTTGGTAGAATTGCCAATTTTACTATGTTGATCCTACCAATCCAGGAACGTGGGAGAGCTTTCCATTTTCTGATATCCTCTTCAATTTCTTTCTTAAGTGATTTAAAATTTTTGTCAAATAGATCTGTTACTTCTTTGGTTATAGTTACTCCAAGGTATTTAATGATATTTGCAGCTATTATAAAGGATGATGTTTCCCTTAGTTCTTTTTCAGCCCTTTTTTCTTTAGTGTATAGGAAGGCTACTGATTTCTTTGAGTTAATCTTTTATCCTGCTACATTGCTGAAGGTATTTATCAGCTGTAGGAGTTCGCTGGTAGAATTTTGTGGGTCACTTATGTATACAATTATATCATCTGCAAATAGAAATAGTTCCACTTCTTCTTTTCCAATGTGTTTCCCCTTAATCTCCTTTTGGTCTCTTATTGCTTTAGCTAAAACTTGGAAAACTATATTAAATAGATACAGGGAGAGAGAACATCTTTGTCTAGTTCCTGATTTTAGTAGGATTGCTCTGAGTTTTTCTCCATTAAGTTTGATGGTGGCTCTCTGCTACTTGTAAATTGCCTTTATTATATTGAGATATTTTTCCTGTATTCCTGATCTCTCCAGAGCTTTTATGGTAAAGGAGTATTGGATTTTGTCCAAGGCTTTTTCAGCATCTCAGGATATGATCATGTGTTTTTTCTCCTTTAGTTTGTTTATATGATGGATGACATTTACTGTTTTTCATATGTTGAACCAGCCCTGCATTTCTGGGGTGAAGCCTACTTGGTCGTGGTGGATGATATTTTTTATATATTGTTGTATACAGTTTGCCAAAATTTTGTTGAGAATTTTAGCATCAATTTTCATGAGAGAAATTGGTCTGTAATTCTCTTTCTTTGTTGTGTCTTTGAGTGGCTTGGGTATTAGGGTAATTGTGGCCTCATAAAAGAAATTTGGCAATATTCCTTCATTTCTTACTGTGTGAAATAGTTTGACGAGTAATGGTAGTAATTCTTCTTTGAATGTCTGGTACAATTTGGCACTGAAACCATCTGGATCAGGGCTTTTATTTTTTAGGAGGCTTTTAATGACAGCTTCAATTTCCTTAAGAGTTATAGGTCTGTTTAGGTAATTAATCTTGTCTTCATTTAATTTTGGTAACTCATACCTGTCCAAAAAGCTGTTCATTTCTTCTAGGTTTTCCATTTTTGTGGAGTATAGATTTTCAAAGTATGATGTGATAAATCTCTGGATTTCCTGGGGATTTGTTGCTATGTCCCCCTTTTCATTTCTGATTTTTTTTTTTTGATTTGGATACTCTTTCTCTGCTTTTTGATTAGTTTGAATAATAGCTTTTCTATCTTGTTGACTTTCTTAAAGAACCAACTCTTTGATTCATTGATTCTTTGTTTTGTTCTTTTTGTTTCAATTGTACTGATTTCAGCTCTAAGTTTGATTATTTCCTGCCATCTACTTCTTCTAGGTGTGTTTGCTTCTAATTGTTCTAAGGCTTTCAGCTGTGCTGTTAGTTCTCTAGTGTGGAATTTCTCTAGGTTTTTCATACAGGCTTCTAGTGCTATGAATTTTCCTCTTAAGACTGCTTTCATTGTGTCCCACAAGTTTGTGGATGTTGTGGATTCATTTTTGTTAAATTCTAGGAAGAGTTTGATTTCTTTCTTAATTTCTTCCTTGAACCAGAGGTGGTTCAGCTGAGTTCTGTTTAGTTTCCATGAGTTGGTAGGCTTTGTGTTATTTTTGATGTTGTTGAACTCTAACTTTAGGCCCTGGTGGTCCAATATGATACAAGGGATTATTTCCATTTTTTTTGTATCTGCTGATATTTGCTTTATGACCAATTATGTGGCCAGTTTTAGAGAAAGTCCCATGAGGAGCTGAGATATATGTATATTCCTATGCATTTGGGTGGAAGCTTCTGTAAATATCTATTAAATCCATTTGTATCATAACCTGTGTTAAACTCCTTATTTCTCTGTTGATTCTCTGTCTGGTTGACCTATCCAGGGGTGAAGGTGGGGTATTGAAGTCTCCCACTATTATAGTGTGAGAATTGATGTGGGATTTGAGCTTTAGCAGTATATCTTTTACATAGGTAGGTGCCCTTATATTAGGGGCATAAATATTCAGGATTGAAATCTCCTCTTGACTAATATTTCCTGTGATGAATAAGTAATGACCAATTTGGTCCCTTTTAATTGATTTTAGTTTGAAGTCTACTTTGTTAGATATTAGGATGGCAACCCCTGCTTGTTTCTTAGGACGATTTGACTGGAATATCTTTTCCCAACCCTTTACTCTAAGCCTGTATCTGTCTTTGTGGTTGAGGTGTGTTTCTTGTATGCAGCAAAAGGATGGCTTCTGTTTTTGTATCCATCTTTATAGTGTGTTTCTTTTTATAGGTGAGTTGAGTCCATTGATATTAAGGGATATTAGTGACCACTGATTGATTTTTTTCCTGCTATTTTTGGTAGTAGCTTGTATGTATTTCCTTTCTCTGGGCTATTCTTCTTTGGAATTATTGATTGTTGTTTTATTAGTGTATCTGGGATCCTTAGATTGGAGTTTTCCCTCTAATGCTTTCTAGAGGGCCAGATTGGTAGATGTGTATTGTTTCAGTCTGACTTTCTCATGAAATATCTTGAATATTCTATGTATGATAATTGATAATTTTGCTGGGTATAGTGTTCTAGGTTGGCAGCCATGTTCTTTTAGTGACTGTATAACTTCTGATCAAGCCTTCCTACTTTCATATTTCCATTGAATAGTCAGGAGTTATTCTGATTGGTCTGCCTTTATAATCAAGTTGGCTCTTTTCTTTTACAGCTCTTAAAATTTTTTCTTTGTTCTGTATGTTTTGTGGCTTGATTGTTATGTGGTACACTGACTTTTTTTGGGGGTTCATATCTATTTGGTGTTCTGTAAGCTTCTTGTATCTTTATAGGCATTTCTTTCTTTAGGTTAGGGAAGTTTTCTTCTATGATTTTATTGAATACATTATCTGTGCCTTTGAGTTGGTATTCTTCTCCTTCTTGTATTCCTATTATTCTCAAGTTAGGTCTTTTCATTGTGTCCCAGATTTTCTGAACATTTTGTGTTATGCCTTTTTTGGTTTTAGTATTTTCTTTGACTGATGTATCTGTTTCAGCTACTGAGTCTTCCTCTCTAGAGATTCTCTCTTCCTTCTCTTGGATTCTGTTGATTATGCTTATATCTGTATTTCTAGCTCTTTTCTTTGGGTTTTCTATTTCCATCTTTGCCTCATTTTGTGCCCTTTTTATTGCTTTTATTTCAGTTTTTAGTTCCTGGAATGTTTCTTTCATTTTTTGGTTTACCTTTTCTTGGTTTTCTTTCAAGGATTTTTTTCATCTCTTCCAATTTTTTGTTTGTATTTTCTTCTATTTCTTTAAGGGAATATTTTATGTCCTCTTTGAAGGCTTCAATGATCTTCATAAAGGTGTTTTTGTTGTTGCTTCCTTCTGCTTCCTCTTTATTGCTCTGTTCATGTCTTGTAGTTGTAGAACTACCACTTTCTTCTGGAGTTACCTTGGTGTTCTTTATATTGTTATATATATTTTGTGCTCATGTCTGCCCATGGCTTCAGTGGTTTACGATTAGGTGGCTCATAGTCAGTTGTGGCAAGAGGGCTTGTGTGTCTCCTGTTTTCTCTGAGCAAGGGGTCTGCTCGATCTCTGATAGAGATCTGGACATGGGTCTGAATTTCAAGGCCTCAGTCCTTCTCTGATGACACAGTTTTCCCTGGAGATGGCCGTGCCAGGTCCCCTCTTTTAGGAGTGGCTGGAGGAGCCCCTCATGGTCAAACCTTAGTGCTGTCTTCAAAGGAGTGCCTGAGGTGAAGCACCACAGACCAATCCTGGTCCCAGGACACAATTTTCTGTGCAGGGAATTAGGTGCTGGGGCCTGCTCACCTCACTTCTCCTCTGGACAGAGTCTGAATTTTAAAGTTCTCAGTCCTTCTCTGCTGATGCAGTTGGAGGCACCTTCTGGGTCATTCTTGAGGAGGCCAAGCTAAGGCATGAACCTATTCGGTACTATTGTCTATGACGTACTAATTTATTTACACTCCTTTAACTCTCTTTCCCAAAGTGGTCTTCTTATTTTATCTCTCTCTCTCTCTCTTTTTTTTTTTTTTATTACAGGCACTTTATAGGTGATCTCAAATTCTCTCAATAACCCTAGAGTTTGGAGTCCCATGTCTACATGCCACATAAATCTTTAGGGCCATTCTCATGTACTTCAGCTTTGCCCCCTCCCTCTCCAGTCCTGGATGGAATGCCATGGAGGGGATGGAATGTGGTTTCTGCTCTACTCATCATATGGATGGATGAGGCAGTGTAGGAGCTTGGGGGGTTGTTGGCTTTGTATGAAAGTGATATGGGAGACTGAGGTACTCTGTCTTTTCTAATTGTTTTAAATTTCCCAACATTCAAGTTTCTCTTTGCAAACCATTCAAAGAAATCCCTGAAGTGAGAGATCCACTAGGGCTCTTCACAGTTACTCATGAATCCAGTGTAATTATGCATTATTTGGATTTTATTTGCCTGTTCCTTTTCTCTCTTCTTTTTCTACCTTCCCTTTCATGGCTTGTCCTGAATGAAGAATGTGGTATTGTGGTAAAATCACCAATATGATTTGTTTCAGTATCTGCTTTCTGTGAGGCTTGAATAAAGGCAGCTGCTATCTGAAATTTGAGAGTTTGTGTATACATATACTTTTATTTTTATTTATATTTCTAACATATATATGTTATATATACATATATAGTTTTTATTCTGACCTCATATTGATTTTATTTTAAATTACTTTTTAGATGACATTCTTTTCTTAGTGTGGTATCTAGTCTCACAGAATTACCAGTATTTCTAAACAACTGTTTTATAGATTTATTTTTTAATATTATTTGTATGCATCTGTGTCTGTGTGTGAGTAAGTATATGTCCAAGTAAAGTACTAATGATTCCAAAGAGGACATGAAACCTCAGGTTCTGGAATTATATTTGTTTATGTGTTGCCTGATATGGGGGCTTGGACTGAACCTGGGATCTCTACGAGAGTAGTTTGAGCTCTTAACTGCTGTGCATCTATCCAGGCCTCGAAATATGTTATTAACAGTGAACTTACACCTTGCTTTATTTTTCTATCATGAATTGACTAAATATCTTAGTATTCAGAAATAAAAAATATAAGAAATTGGTTTGTGTTTTCCTGAAAATCAGGTGCTCACTTAATAGTTACTCTATTTCTTAGCACATTGTATATTCTTAGTAAATACATTTTGGAATATAAATTCTATCTTTTTGTTTTGTACACTTTTCTTTTTCTGTTACCACCACCAATTTTTCCTCCTAACTTTACATATTCCTTTTGAAAATCTATAGAGTCTACTTAGTTTCAATGGATCATCTACTAGAGTATGGGTATCCTCTTAGGGCCTGAATTCCTGTAGAGAACTGACTCTCCTTTCCTCAGTAGCCTTTAGTGGCTCATCTAGGGATAGGTCTTGTTGATCCCCACTCCTGTCCTTACTGAGATTTGGTTGGCTTTGGGTCTTATACATGCAGTCATAGCCACTGTGAGCTCATGTGTATCATAGCTGTCATGTTCAGAAAATACTGTCTCACAAATATCTGTTACCTTTAGCTCTTCCAATCTTTCCTCTCTTTTACCCACAGTGATCTCTGAGCCTTGTGGGGCAGAATATAATATAGGTTTCCCATTTAGAGCTGAGCACTCTATAGTCTCTTATTTTTTGCACATTGACTGGTTGTGTGTCTATGTTAACCACTATCTAAGATGAAGCTGCTCTGATTAAGGTGTATTAAACTTTAGGTTTAAATATGAAGATTTAGGAGGCAATTCAGTACTAAATTTGTTTAGTCAAATAATGGTATTTAGTTCTTCTATAGAGCCTATGGCTTTAGCCAGTCATGGGTTAATTAAATCAGACATGTGTTTTTTTGTGTGTGTTACAGGACATAAGTCAAATCAGAAAGTGACTGGTTACTCCTATAACAATTGTTGCACTATTGCCTATTAGGCATATATTCCTAGGTCATAAAATTACTGTAATTTGCAGGGTTTCATTCCGGGTGAGAATGATAATTAATCTTCATCCCCAATAGCATGCATAGAAACCTTCTGTACCATGAGAGATAGCCACTAGGGATAAGGCTTTTATGTTGACTCCTTAATTCTCCATATGATTTTCAGAAACAGGTCTTACCTTAAGTTCTGAAGGGCAACCAAGACCAATGACAATAGCCTACAATGTTGGTGGGTGATCTAGGGACCAATAACTCAAAAACAGGTAATTCATTCCTGGCGTTGAGCTTTTTACTTGATAGCATATGGTGTCTCTCTGGAAGAGACATTGTTTCCCTGGTGTAGACTAACTTCTTTAGATTTCCTTTATATGGCCATATGTATCTGTATATGCATATGTGTGTAATTTAGGAAGCTTCTACAGCAGTATATTTCCACAAGATTTTTTTCAAAAATCTTTAGTATTAGTTACCATTCCAAACTCTAGCCTGTACCCTGCATCTCCTATGCCATTTACCTATTTGTATGTGTGTATTATGGTGTATATGTAACAAGTGCATGCCATGTCATGTACATAGATGTCAAGGGATAACATGGGAATTGGGCTCTGTTGTCTTTGAGTCTTTACTCACTAAGCCATCTCACTTGTCTTTCAAGAAGTACTTATTGAATAAGGTAGTGATGCAAACCTCAGGTCATTAAAATGTAGGAGCAGTTCATTTTTTAAAAAATTTTCTTCACATTAGATCATTTGAATCATTCTATAAAGTTCTTCCTTAGATACAACCCTGGTTACTGACAAATTTAGCAAAAATGGAGTGGTTTGTGTTACTCAAGATTTTCAAAAATTCTTTGGCCTTCTTATTATAAGATCAGATTTATTTTAAAATTACTTTGGAGAGACCCAATATGCTTTGCAATTGAGGTCATATATTCTCATGGAGATATTAACTCAGTAGGAAGATAGTAACTGAAAGATTTTTCAGTTGCTGAATATTAAAAGGAGAGAGAGAAACAATGTGAACAAGAGAGAGATGAATAAGCAGCGCTATACCAACAAACATCATGTAAGAAGTTTGTACACTTCAATGATATTTTAGCTTATAATGATGAGTCAATAGTCATTTTCCTTTAAATGACAGGCATTTAATGACATTTGTAAACATTTTTTATGCCTCTTTTTACTCAGCACATCTATTTGAATGCTTTTGTGTGAAAAACAGCATAAAACTGTCTATGTTATGAAATCTTTGTTTCTCATACTGAAATATTCATGAAGTAATATGATGCATAAGATAAAGCCAGACAAAAGGCCAACATAGATTGGAGCTATTAGCTCATAAGACTTCATCCTTAACTGAGGAGCTATTAATGCAACAGTTGTTGGGGAAGGAAGACTCAACCTTGCTTGAGTGTGTGACCACAGATTGCCCATGCTCCAGTGCATGATCTTGCACCCATTACATAGGAACAACATTAATTTGGCTTAAAAGAGATGTGACATGAAGTTGAGAGGGAGATGTATTAGAAGGGATCCAGGGGGAGCTGGAAGGTAATAATGAGGATTAATAAGTCATATTTTATTATATGCATTATTGCAGTTTTCAATAAATAAACCTGAAATAAAATTACAGAACATTTGTGTAACCAGAAGTTTCTCAGTACCACCTAGCTCTGATGTCTAGACAAATCTCTCCCACCCATGGTCCTGCAGCCAGTTTTAAAATAATTACTTTGAGGCTTATGTTAATCACAAATTGTTTGGTCTATTGCTCAGGCTTCTTACTTGCTAGCTTTTGCATCTTAAGTCAACACATTTGTATGACTTTATGTATCACCATGTGACTGGTGGCTTACTGGTACCTTCACATCTTACTTCTTGGGCAGCTGGACCATGTCTGCTTTGACTCTGCCTTTCTGCTTCCTCTGTCTCTCTTGAATTCCCTGCCTGGCTGTCTCCTGTCTTTCCATAGGCCAGAATAGCTTCTTTGTTAACTAATAGTAGCAACACATATTCATAGCAAACAGAGGCCATCCCATAGCACATTTGAATATAAGAAATAGGGAGGCCCTTTCATTTGGTTGAAACCTATACTACTGCTACAATTAACACTAGCTCTTATAACAGGCACACTACAAAATCTCAGTGATTATGTACAATAAGCAGTTTTATACTATTTATATAAAACCTAAAATTAATACAAATGGCTAGATGACTTTCCCTTCAGAAGTGACTCAAAATCTTACTTTTGTTCATCTATGACTTGCAAGCTTATTGTTTGAAGCATTTATACCAGCGAGACAAAAGAATAATAAAAAATAAGATGTCTAACTATAAAAAATTCATTTATTAGCAAGATTTACATAGGACATTTATCACTGAACTCCCATTACAAAAGCTATGGTTCAGTTTTATGACCACATATAAATGCAAGGGAAGCAACCATGTGTGACATATTTACATGACTAGCATAGTTACCTTTCCAGTTGCTGTAATAAAATACCCTAATGAAAGCAACTTAAGGGAGGAAAAGTTTGTTTTGGCTCATGTTTCAAGGGTACAGTACATCATGGTGATGATGTCAGGTAATCTGGAGCTTGAAAGAGCTGCTTATATTTTGTCCATAGTCAGGAAGAAGAGAGTGATGGCCACTGCTGCTCAGCTAGCTCTGTCTTTATTTGGTTTAAGACCCAGCCCATAAAATGGTCCCACCTTTATTTAGGGTGGATCTTTCTATCTTGACTTTAAGAAAATTCCTCATGGGCATGCCCAGAGGCTAACCTAATTTAGATAATCCCTCCTGGGTAAGTTCGGAGACTTTTCCTACACAATTCTAGAGCTTGCCAAATTGAAAGTCGTTATAAGCAATCACAAATCCATTTCTTGCAAACTTGACGTTCACGCGTATCACTTTTGAGTCAGCCTCTCATCCCTTGTTTATTCTCATCGCACAATGCAAAATGTGCTCAGTTCACACATACAGTTCAAGAGTACTCATTCTCTTTAACAATGTCAACACTGTTTAAAAATGTAATCTCTTCTGGGACTCAAATCATTATCTTAACTCTGAACCCCAGTAAAATAAATCCAAGTACAGATACCTAACACACATTGGTGCAAAGTAAACATTTCTATGCCCAGTGGGAGGAATGGGAGTGTAGTAAAGAATAGTCAGTCCAAAACAAGAGTGAAAACTATTGGGGCAAGTACTAAATCCTTCCACTCCACGGCTGAGATTCATGATGGAATTATTTGAGATCCAAAGGGATTAGATAGATGTCTTAGTGAGATTTCTATTGCTGTGAAAAGGCATTTTGAATAATGCTGCTATGAACGTAGTTGAGCTAATGCCTTTGGAGTGCAACTGTGCATCTTTAGGGTATACACCCAGAAGTGGTATTGTTGGATCCTTGGCGAGATTGATTCCCAGTTTTCTGAGAAACCTCCATACTGCATTCTAAGTGGCTGAACAAGCTTACACTCTCACCAACAATGGAGGAGTGTTCCCCTTTGCTCCACAACCTCTCCAGCACACATGTCACCTGTGCCTTTTATCTTAGCCAATCAGACAGGTGTCAGATGGTATCTCAAAGTTGTTTTGATTTGCATTTCTCTGTTGGCTAAAGATGATAAGTGCTTTTTCAGGTGCCTTTCAGTCATTTGTAATTCTTCTGCTGAGAATTCCCTTTTTAATTCTGAACCCCATTTTTTGACTGGGTTATTCAAGGTTTTGGGCTCTAGATTCTTGAGCTCTTTATATATCTTAGAGATCAGTCCTCTATCACTTGTAGGTTTGGTGAAAATCTTTTCCCATTCTGTAGGCTGTCGTTTTGTCCTATTGACAATGTCCTTGGCTTTACAGAAGCTTCTCAGTTTCAGGAAGTCCTACTCATTGGTTGTTGTTCTTAGTGTCTGTGCCACTGGTGTTATATTTAGGAAGTGGTTGGCTGTGCCAATTTGTAGAAGGGTATTTCCCACTTTCTTTTCTATCAAGTTCATAGTGGCTGGGTTTATGTTGATCCACTTGGATTTGAGTTTAGTGCAGGTGACAGGCTTGGATCTATTTGCATTTTTCTACACACTACCAAAAAGCTATGCCAACACCATTTGTTAAAGAAACTATCTTTTTTCTATTGAATATTTTGGGCCTCTTTGTCAAAGATTAGGTGTTTATAGGTTTTTAGGCTAATGCCCAGATCCTCAGTTCTATTCCAGTGATCCACAAGTCTGTTTTTATGCCAGTACCAGGCTGTTTTTATTACTGTAGTTCTATAGTATAACTGAAGTCAGAATGGTGATGCCCCCTGAGTCCCAGAAAACAGTCACCAACTGTTATAACAGAGAAATTAAGGCTGTCCTCAAGAATGTGGCTTGAAAACCCTGGCAAGGCCTCACAATGGAACTAAGTAGGTATTTACAGTCAACAGCTTCTGCCACCATGGCTCACCTTCAATGATGGACTACCAGGCTCTCTTTCAAGCTGGCAGTAGAATTTGGCAACATCATTCATGAGGCCTTGATCTGCAGGTATGAAAGAAGAAAGACTGAGGGGATTCCACAGCAGAGATGGAAGAGCATTCAGGAATGTCAAGTTTGCAAGAAAGGAGATGTAATTGTTACGTAGATCTGCATAACTGCAGTCAGCCAATAAGAAGGGCATCCTAAAGACAAAACCTCACCCATTCAAAGCTTCATCTTGTTTAGATGGATATCCATTGGAAGAAAGTCTAAACTAAAGAGATTCTCTTGTCGTTAAAAGAAATCACCTAAGGATGTGTTTCTCCATGGTTGGCACAAAAATGTAGCATCAACTATGATCCAAGAGGTCCAGGCTCTACCATAATGTACCATCAAAACTCGGTGGCATTGTCCATGTGGTACTGGTTTTGTTGCATGATGGAGAGAATCAGGGGATTCTCCTCCATGGCAACAAAGAGTCACTGAAGTCAGGCAATGTATTTATAGCCTTCAACATGTACTGGGGCAGTGGACTATAGATACCAACATGTTTTCCAGCTATAACATGGACCATAGAGGTCTTTTGAGGAGGTCCAATCTAGAAAATAAACCATTCTTCATCTCAAACATCCTGTTGTTGCCAAGAACCAGGGTGATTGTGCAGCTGGGTAGCAATTTTGGAGGTTGAGTCTGCACAAGCTCTATGATACTGCACACCACCCTGTTGTCCCTATTTGGTAACAAATGTGCCCCTGGTCCACAACACCCATCCTGCATACCTGTCTTTCATTAAGCCTTCTTCCACCACACATTCACCACTCTGTTCCTCCATCTTTCCCACCTATCCATAGAATATTCTTTTGTCATAGTGGCATTGGAAAATGCAGTGTGTCATCACACAGTATATTTTTTCCAAAACAGATTTACATGTAAATATCCTCTGCAATGAGCTGTTTTGATCTGGTTGGAAGCTCCTGGTTTCTGAAACACCATAAATACTGGAGCAATGCCAAGACTGGTCTCAGCTATCCTGCTGTTGCCCAGAGTCAGAACAATCCTGCTGCTAGACATGCAGTATTGCTCTGCACTCTCCATCTCTTAACAGGGCAAGCAGACCAGGCTGCAAATGTAGTGACTGCATAATGGGGACCAGCCAGCAGGTATAGGACTAGCCCTATTCAGTAAGGACATCTGGTTCTGCAGAATTGGTTCCTCCACTTGCTCTATCAACTTGCACATGTAGTAGATGTTGGAATAAACCCATTCAAAGAGCTGCATCTGGGCTTGGATGGTAGCCAACTAGGTCAGCCTAGACCTCTGCCATGTGTGAGGGCCTCTTCCACTTCAGGAGTGGTTTGTGACAAAGCTTAAAATTATGTTGGTGTTCATGAGCTGGTCTGCTGCTGGGTACCATATTGGTGTCTATGGCTTGTGTTGCTCTAGACACTGTGTTGATGTTATTGACTTGTGTTGCAAACAAGGGCTATGATGGTATCCATGGCCCATTCTGTGGCAGAGGGCTCTGTTGATGATCGTAATCTGTACTGCCACTGGAGACCATGCTGAGGTTTGTGGTACATGCTGACACTGGAGAGCATGTGGATGTGTGTGTTTTGCAGTGTGCTGTCACCAGAAATCATGTGGAGGTCTATGATCTGTGCTCCTGCTGACTGTAAAGACTGAGGAAGCTACTTTTGCATTGTATTGATGACTGTAGACTCAGCATTGAGGTAAAGGGACATAGAAGTCTTCTATGACAACAGTACTACACTCCCAAACTCCCACATACCCACACTCCCAAAAAGTAACGTCTAGATAGAAAACCATCAAATAGAACCCTTAAAAATTGTGATTGCTCTCCACAATTAATGGCTTTTGGCAGAGATGTGTAGGTGAGGAAGGACTCATTTTTCTTAAGGGGCTGGCCACTGTAAGTTTTATCATGTTCCAGTGAGTATATGGCAACAGAAATTGAACATTTTTCCCCATTTTTATCTTCTTTTTTTGTGGGAGAGGTTTCAAAGGTGAGGGGTTGAATCTGGAAGGAATGAGGAGTGAGTATGATCAGAATGCATGATGTGAAATTCTCAAGTAATCAATAAAAATAATTAGGTCTTAATATTTTCTTAAATATTTTTCTTTTCAAGTCATATCCATTAGCCTATTGATGAAACCTCCTTGGTATTTGGAAAATATGATAGTGTAATTTTCAAACTGAGAGATAAATCACTTTTGAGTATTCATGGATCTTAAATGAATTTGATCTTACTTCTTTTTTCTAAATTTTTGAAGCTTTTGGGTTGGTGAAAATACTTTTAGGAAGTAAATGGAGGAAAATTCCCTTGTGTTTTCTTTGTTCATAATTTTGTTTATAAAAGTCAAATTGAAGCTTTAGGGTCTGGGAACATAAGTATTTAGAAGTCTTTTCATGCTACTGTAACAATGATCTCTATCAATTGCATAGACAATTTTAGAAAATATTAATAAATAATTTATAAAGCATAATTACAATCTTTACCAAGTTGAAAGATATTCTCATTTTTATATTCGTTTTACAAGTTTGCGATTGGCTTATAAATGAATATGGATGATATTATCACAAAATATTGTTCATTTTCCAATCTTAAATATATTTATTCATATATAACTTTTTAGCTAAGTACTGGGTTGAGCTCCCAGTCCAGTCAAAGGGAAGGAGGAGAGATTATATGAGTAAAGGGGTCAAGATCATGATGAGGAAACCCACAGAGACAGCTGACCTGAACTACTGGGAGCTCACTGACTCTGAATTGACAGCTGAGAAACCTGCATGGGACTGAGCTAGACCTTCTGAATGTGGATAACAGTTGAGTGGCATGGGAAGTTTATGAGGCCTTTGGCAGTGAGAGCAGATTTTATTCCTTGTGCATGACCTGGCTTCTTGGAGATCATTTCCTATAGAGGAACATTTTGCTCAACCTTGAAACTAGGGGGAGGGGCTTAGTCCTATCTCAACTAGATATGCCAGACTGCATTGACTTACCTTGGGAGTCCTTACCCTCTGAAGGAGGGATGGGGAGATGGAGAAGCAGAAGATGCTGGGGCTGTATGAAATTAATTCAAACACTTGGTGGGCATATAAAAAGTGATGTGATTTAAATCTCCATGATCCAGAGGAAACAAAGAAAATATTCAGATGCCCAGCAATAGAACAGTTCACTTCAGTGTAGATATCAGATACCAGAAATCATTTCTTAACCTGTTATGTGAGGGGTTCTTAAAGATACGATTCTGCTAACTTTTAATAATATTATAGTGTAGATTTTTTAATTAGAATGTATGAAGTTTTAGTATGTGGTTCTCTGCTAATCCTTTGGTCACCACTCACAAGTTATTTGAGCTTTGCACAGCTGGGAATAATGCTAACAGCAGAGCTGTTTCCAAAGAACATCTTTGAAGGTTAAATGATAGCCTACATGAAATGCTTATCATAATTCCTAGTATATTAACAAGTTCCTATCAGTTTGAATCCTTATCATCATCATCATTGGGTGATGCTAGAATTATCAGCCTTATTTGTGATATATAAAGGAATGTACTGATATAAAGGATTCACACATTTTCTATAATGGTATCCATAGCACATGTCTTAGGCTTTATGAACTCCCTATTTTGTATTATTCTGTGTTTTTATTTTTAGTTTTTTGTAAAGTCTTAGAAACTTAAGATCATACTTAGATCACAGATAACATGAAAACAGACTGAGGCAAGTTTGGCCTGTGGGCTATAGTTTGCTGTCCTCTGATAGATAAGAATAGAGAAATTACCCCAATGCAGCATAGAATCAACAACTATGTTAAGGCTTAAAGGTGAAGAAGCAAATATTTACAGTCCACATATGTGTACATGTGGCATTTCAGGTCCAGACCTGGAAGAGAAAGAGTGCTTGCATGACAGCGTCACTTAGAAGAGAAAAGTAGAATCACAAAATGCCTATTATAGCATCAGATATAAATGTTATGTAAGAGCCCCAGAATAGCATGATGGCTGTAAACATGTCAGATATAAAAGCCAAGAGCCTAATTACAGTTCCCATCTAGTCTAATCCTGTTTCTATTAGCAACAAGGAGGAAAGCATCTGGGTTTGCTATTCTGCCAGTCTCAATTTTCTACTTCTCTCCCCTCTAGCAGTTGCTACCCCTGTAGAGAGCTGTAGGAAAAGAATTTTCCAAAGACATCTGCTGGTTGTTTTAGGCCAGTCCTCCTGGGATGAGGGCACAGTCCCATGATGAGCTGCTTAAAGTCAAGATTTGGCCCTAGCTTTGGAAATCCTACAATTAATTTTTGGTTCATTCATAGCAGTTTAACTTCTGAAAATAGATTGTTGCTAACCTGATTCTGTATTTTATAGTTGGCTCCTGAATATAAGATTGTCTTCACCATTTTCTTCTTTTCTTTATTTCCCACAATTTTTCTGCTTAGCAAACAAACTTTGCCAGAGTGAAAGTGCTTAGCAAGTGAAGAATTAGACAAGGGGAACTAGATATCCACAAGGAATACGCATCCCAAGCCTGAGAAGTCACCTTCTTTTATTCTAGGGACATTGGTTTCAGGAGTCAGGAAATGACAGATCTTTCCATTGACGTGATGCTGAATTAAGACTGAAAAATTCTTCCTTCCCCAATCCCTTTTCTATCAGTCACCAAAGCACTATTTCCTCTAATGCAAAATGGCCTTGTCAATGTTCTGTAGCCTATTATATGCCTGGTAAAATTAACATGTAGGAAATAGAAAGCAACATCCTGGGTCCACAAAAGACTCCTCATTAAAATTTAGTGATAAAATATCTCTTAGAAATGCAAATATATACAAACATCGAATGTAGAAAAGGGCCATAGCTGAGGAAAAAGGTAGCAAGGTAGCAGAAACTCCTTTATAAAGGAACAGACCTGAGGTATGACATAGGCTGATCAGGTAGCTGCTTGTAAACCTGTTTGGCTCTAGTGATGGAGGAAGAAAGGCATACAGTTGTAAGGATAAACAAGTAAACTGGTTATAAAGGGCCTTTTGCTTTAGAGTAATGACTGGCTATGTGTTTCATCTAGATGGCAACTGCGAATCTCCTGTTTGGGCAATTTGCTTATGCAGATTGATTTGATTAAATTAGGCTGACTTACGCTAAATTATATTGATAGAAAACCCCATAGTCATACACAGATTGAAATTGTGTCAGTTTAGTACTGCTATTGAATTGCTGTATGTGAGACATAAAAAACACACAGTTTAAGATGGCATTTGTTTATTTTCATGAATCTATCTGTCATGTTGGAATTGCTTTATCTTGGTGAGGTTCTGTGGGTTCTAACAAGGCTCACATGCATTTCTCTAAGAGTGGGTTAATATGAACTAAGTTTGAGAATTGTGGCTGTTATACTTGTCTATAACTCTCTTTTGGGACTAAGATTTTAATCTAAATATAATATCTACCAAAGGGATAATAATAGTAATAACGATATCTACCAAAGGGATAATAATAGTAACAGTAATAGTAATTTTGATTGAAGGTTGAATGATGAAATAATCCATATAAAGACTCATCATAAAGGCTACTGTAATATAAATAGTGAATAAGTTCTAGTAATACCATTAACAATAACAAATGCTATTATTATTTATACTTATGTAGTAAAACTAAATAAGTAGTGCAAAGGAGCCCTAAAGGAATGGAATGGCATTTCCAATGTTTGAGTGGTTATTTACTGAGATTATTGACTGAGATGTGGCTTTGTGTCCTACCTAGTTAGCTTTAGTTGTCAGAGTAAGGTAACATAGTATCATTGGAGAGGAAGCTCAGACTGAAGTATCACTTAGATCAGATTGACTTGTGGGACCATCTATGGGTGAACTGTCATGACTGGTATTTTAAGTGAGGGAGCACAGGCCACTTTGGGTGGGTAGCCAGGGACTGTAGAAGAGAAAGAGGCTTGCTAAGTATGAACCTGTGACTGTGCCAACAAGCAACATCTTCCACGGTTTCTGTTTCAAGTTTCTGCTTGACTTCCATAAGAGATGGCTGCAGCCTGTAAACTGAGATGAAAACTCCATTCCTTCCCTAACTTGCATTTTGGTCAGAGTGTTGTATCCCAGCAACAGAAAGGAAACTAGAACACTCTAGTTACTAGAAACCAGAAACCAGGATATCATCACCATCTGAACGCCAGAGAGAAGAGGAATTTCATCAGAATTTATTGGCAGCTTCAGCTCTCCAGAAGGGCTGCCTGACCCTTAAGGCTGTGACCTTAAAGAGACAAACACAGCAGGTAGTTAAGCCTTGGCTGCTGAGGGAGAAGCTGGAGAAACAGACCTGTCTTTCCTAGTTTTTCCTGACACTCCATCACAGCCCCATACCATGAGACTCCCATCAGAAGACCAAAGGAAAAAATTTTAGCAAGCTTACCTGTAGAGGGTAGCATCCAGGGGAGACAGAGCCTGTGGAAAAAGGTAGAGAATAGACTCCAAGAGGTAAACAGGATGATTAGCCCATCTTGTGAGTCAATTTTTTTTTAAAAATCTTCCTTTTAGTACTTTTAGAGATTATGAACTGGATTTCCAAGAGAGTTCTTTTTTTAAAAAAAATTTTCATTTTGTTCCTTCTTTTCATTTGATTTTAGTACATGTCATTATCAAAAATCTCTACAGGCTAAATGTCAGTGGTGTCATCATTCAATTAAATTGTACCCCAGTTAAAAGACCAGATTAGATGGCACTTAAAAGACTGAGTCAACTCCTCAGTACAGAAATCACTTTCATAGTTTTGAAATTGAATAAATGATGTAGCAGAACTAGAAAATACCTCTTTCTTATTGACTTTGGAAATTATACTGCTAGGTGATTTAATGTGCCTGCCAAGTGGAAGGAGGGGACCGTTGTGGTTCAGAGGAGAATGGCCGAGATCCCTTCCTTCATCATTGTGAGCTAGCCAGTGTCCTAAAAGATGCTAGAAAACCTATTTCCATTTAAAGTAGCGCTCTTCATAATTGAATTCCATGCTAACTAAAAATGGTACTTTTCACAAGCTTAGAATTTAGGCAGCAGTTCTGGTTCCCTCTCCTTATTTCACCATCTCATTCTGTCAAACCTTCTTCTTTTTTTATAGAACTCTTAAGTTCTTTCTTTGTCCCAGTCTTTATTCTATGGCTTAGATTTCTCTTCTGTACTTCAAGTCTCTCCAGTTTTCTTTTGTCCCATTTTAGGTGGGTCATTCTGACAGCTCAGTCACAGGTATTCATTCACCCACTTAACAAATGCTTGTAGGAGTATTGGCCTTGTGCCTTCGAGATGAATCAGCCTTTTATTACATTGTGTGGTGGCCAACCTTTTTTGTCTCCATGGGTTTCTTCAGTTTTCAGTTTTGATCCTATTGTCTAGTTTTTCTCAGACAATGCCTCTTTCAATCTTTGAATTTTTTCTCATAGCAACTTTACCTTAAATTTTCTAATATATAACCTTCACTAGCAGTGTGTGTTGCATGTTCATGGGGGTGTGTTGTGCAGGTATGTGTGTGTGTGTGCAGGTGTGTGTGAGTATGCACATAGAGGTATGCAGATATGTGTATAGAAGAGCATGTGTATGGTGTGCATGTTCATGTATATGCACATGTACATAGATGTGTGCAGGTATGTGTGGGTGTATTCAGAGATGAGGAGAAAATATTGGGTATCTTTTCTCTATTGATCTCTACTTTATTTCCTAGAGACCAGGTCTCTCACATTGGAAGATCAACATTTTGGTCCCTTTTTGTAAAGGCACAACCTAGAATCTTTCTCTTTCTACCCTATAGTGCAGGGGTTACAGGCATACATGGCAATGCTTAGCTCCTTTGTATGGGTTCTGGGAGTTCAAACTCAAGTCTGCATGATTGCATAGCAGGTGCTGCTACTCAGTAGGCCATGTTCCTATGCCAACATTTATTTGTTAATCATATTTAGAGCTGTGAAATCGTTAACTTTCAGATTATATTTAAAAGGGATCAAACACCAGTCTGCGTTTGGCAAAATATCTATACAAAGTTTCTAAGGTGTTAAAGGAACCATTTGGACTATTTATCTGGCAGTAATTAAATCTAGATAGACTGTAGTCAGACTGAAAACTCTGCCCATTTCCTAGGGATATCTTTGTAACATCCTTCTTCCATGCTTGTCTCTATTGTTTCTCCTTGGGCTACACATTCTGTAGAATGTGTGATGTGTGATGGCATGGCCCATGTGGATTCCCTCATGTCTGTTGCATATAGAATTATAATATGCATATCATAGAAAACACTCAACTATTTGTGGAATAAAGGTATCATAAGTAGTGATGGCCCAGTAGCGACCCTTAGAAAGAGCAGGAACCAAGAAATGAGAAAGCAAATATGTAATTAATGACTATGTTCTGTATGCTAGATGTCAGTCTTCATATAATTTAATCTTAAAATAATTCTATAAAATAGGCATTGTTTCCATATTTGATGTGAGAAAATTGAATCCCACAGAAGTCACTTTCCCAGATCCATACAGCTGCTTGGTAGCAGAACAGAGATTTCTAACCCTTGTGTGTCTGACTTTAATGTGTTAGCTCCTTTCCTTTTTGTGGCACTTCCCTGTCACAAAGAGACACATAACACAGATGGACTGGCTCATGGGAGGGGTCAGACACATATTAAAGGCTGCACATTTTCTGTGATGGTAAAAACACTTCTGTTTTCCTGTCATACCATAAAAGATACAAATCTAAAGCCTATCTGGGATGCTCTAGATAACCACTTTATAACTGAGCTCTGTTGCGGTTTCCCAGAAGACCTGTACTGGCACTTGTGTTTACCATTTCATTGGAGACAAGTTGTACTCTTTAAATGTCACAGGCTATTGTAAAGAGAGCCAAGGTAGACTTAATCTATAATTGGGGCTGGACACCAAGCTAAGGCCAACTGACATCATGGCATTGTTAACAAAATCCTGTCAGTATCCTTTATGTTGCAAGTAGCTGTGTGGCTTCAGGAAAATGTCATTGGAACTTGCATTAATGCTAATTTGAGGTTTATTGGCTTTTAGTTTTAATGCATTCAATTTGTGTATTTGTTTCTCTTTTAGCTTTATAATAACAACAGCAAAAGTAGTTTATATCTAGCTTCATATTCTCGGATGTTGAGTGAGAAAATGTTTTCTGACAGAGATTACTCTGCATTTTAATTTATTTCTTTCAAAACAGATACACAAATTTGAGAAATTTGTGTGGTTGTTTTACCATTACTGTGTATTTATCATCAGATTATGAAGCTCTTGAAAGCAGAAAGCATATCATGTCATTGCATAATCTACAACTTTACTCCTTAACCTCTTCACAGGTCATGGTCACTTGCTCAGTAAGTAACTATGTGCAGTGAGATACAATTCCAGGCATTGTTTTGGGTCTGACAATAGGGCAGTGACTATGACATATAGGCTTGTGTGAGCATACACAAACAGACACTTGGAAATAAAGTGCATATTGAACAATTGCTATGAAGAAACAAATCATTTTCCTCTTCAGCATTTGAGTGATGCCATAATTATTAAGGTCAACAACTTGGCAAATCTGTTATCTGATTTGCTGTCCTCATCTGCTGTGCACAACAGGTGAAGGACAAAGTGATTTGCTTGGGTTTTGAGCCACTCCATGCTGTACAATTCCTCGAACAAAGACCCACAATCTTTGCCAAGTTATTTTTTAAGTTTTGGTTTTCTTAATAATTTTATGCCCAGTTTTTTTTTCTTTTTTTTGGTGGAGACTGCACACTTCTTGGCAGAAGAAGGCATGTCTTCTCTGTTGTCCTATGTATTGTCCAGGGGATGAACAGCACAATTTAATGTAATTAATTGACATCCATTGTCTGATGTGCCATAGTCTTTAAATTATGTTTCCTGGAAATGTGAGGTTCCACAAATGTGCCAACACATGGCCTGGTGAAGCAATAGATGCATTCCAGGTATCTTTGATTTTAACCTTATTTGGATTTGAATCAGATTTGTTTTTGACAAATAGTCTAATTCCAAATCTTCATGAAAATTGTAATTAAGGATCACAAGTAAAGCAGTATGGGCATCATGTTGCAAAATTCTGACAAGTAGCCAGTCTATATTGGCTGTTACGTCTAGTCAAGGAGGAGCCATTATTTTTCTCCTCATTTAGTAAATTAAATAATTTAATAATTACTATTTCAGTTATATAAATAACTAAAATTTAAAAAGAAAATAAACCAATTTTCTACTTGATTTTATTAGGAAACTGGTATGATGTTAAGTTATCCATCTCACACCCATGATATAAGAACTGGGGTCAGGGAGAAAATAAGAACTTTGTAATGGTAGTTAGTAATCAGGGTAGTGGTAGATAAGTAACTAGTCAATGGCAGTGGAGGATAGAATTTAGATTTGTGACCTTCTTTACTGCTTAGTGCTCCATATTACATACATATTTTCTAATTTGTGGTGTATGAATTCAGGTGAAAGTAAAGAATGTGGGGATGCTAATTACCCTGACACTTTCTTGGAATGTTCTAGTAGACATATAATGAGTTTCCCCGTAGGACAGTGGCAGGAGGAGAGACAGAGCTAGACCTAGACTAGAATCTTTCTTCTTGTACTAAAGATTTGATTTTGTGCACTTCCTTAGCATATTTCTGCCTCATTTTATCATCATAAAATGGAGTTCACAGTAGAAGACTGACCCCAATGGTAGTTACAGGGTTCAGGTGGTGTAGCCATACCTGCCATTTAGTGAGAACCCAGTAGTATAGGCCTAAATTTAGGCTGCCATTCTAATGCTGTGGTATTGTAGCTGCTGTTTTATAGTTAGCAGCTAAAGTGTTATGTTATACCCTTAACAGCCATTCTCAACTCTAGTGTTTCCCTTGTGTTCAATGCATTACTCTTTTTCAGATTCTGTTAATTGACTCTGCTTAAAAGAAATCAACTTGAGTGAGAGGATTCAGTTGAATCATCTAGATTATGAGTGATAATGTGTCAGGTGCTAAGCCATCACCCTGCAGGCTGGGATAGTTTATGTGAATGAGACCTTCAGATGGGAATCATAGACACTGCTGATGCACATAAACATAAGTGTGAAATGACTCACCCTACCAACTGCAATACTCTTAGTAATAACAACATTATGATTAAAATGAGATGCACACACACATATATACATATACAAATATATCTTTGTATAAAACAATTGAAATAAAATATCAACACTGAGAAGGGCCTATAGTATTCTGTTTGTTTTCTTTAATGAATCAGTTTTATGCCAGGGAGTGATAACTGAATTTTTCTATCATCCCTAGTCAAAACTAGTGACAGCTGATGTTGTTCTAAGTCCTCCAGGAATAAATTCTGATGTGCTTGGCATCTGCTTGCATAGTAACTCTTAAAGGCTTATTGTTATGCTTCTCAATTCAGAAGAAGCTATGACTATTGGAAAGCTTCTTGGTTTGCATAGGAGGAAAATAAATTCCCAATTTAGTTACGGCTACCTTTATGTTATTGGTTGGGTTATCCAAGTTAGCCATCTGGTTAGCCATATGTATAGTAAGGTGGTTGGGAAGGGTAATTCTCGGCATTCTTAACTCTGTCTGATTGTGGCTCACAGGCTCCTCTTTAATATTGGTCATTCACTACATTGTGTCTGTTCCATGCTATGTAATTTTGTGTGCCTACCTTTTACACCATATATATATGTATCACACACACAATTTTTTTCACTTATTTACCTTTTTTAGTTACTTACTTTTTATGACTTTTCAATATTAATTTCATGAAAAATAGGAGGTGGTATCTAAGTAGAGGAAGTGGGTCACTAGTACACATATTTTTGAAAACTATGTTTTATCTTGGTCCTTTCCAGTGTTCCTAGGATGTGACCTGCTCTGCTCTACCATGTCCTGCCCACCACGGAGGATAGACACTTCTGAATATTCTTTTCCTCTAGTAAATAATCTTAAAATAATAGTATTTGCATCATTGTTTCCATTATACCCTTTCCCTTTAGCTTCACATTGACAGTGTCCTAACTTGATGATGGTCACTTCAACCATTGCATATGTTGATGATATAACCAGAAAAGGTTTGACTTTTAGAAAATAAAAATGCAATATGAATTTCTAGGGATGCTATGAAATCCAGGCTTCCCTTTCTTGCTGGATGGATGGCTTTACTCAGACCAAACAGCAATGTATCTTCCTCAGTGTTATATCTCAATGGTGAGATTAAAATATATGCTTAATAGACATTTGTTGAAGAAATGAAGAAACACCTTAACTTGATATCTCAGATATGGGAGGCCTTGTCCTCTTTGAGAAATGGATGGGAGAAGATGGGGGGGGGGGTGAGTGGGAGGGGGGAGGGAAGGGAAACTGGTTGGTACATTAAAAAAAAGAGTTCTAAATAAAAAATTGTCAAAACAAGAAATAAAGAAATGAATAAGAGGAAGAAAAATAACCCAACAAACTGTAGCCATATAAGACATTCTATAGTGTAGGTATGTTTTATGTACAATTAGATATATTATATAAAATATATGTTATAATTTTACAAATCCCAAAATATGTATTGCTGCATTGGCAAGTACTGGAAAGCTCTATACTATAACAGATCTCAAAGTATGGTTATCACTGCATAGGGATTTATGAATAAAGTAAGTTATAGGCCCAAATCTAGACTGTCAATTTACAGCTGGCGATATAGCTCTGTACTCTGTTTTTTGACAAGCTCATTGGTGCAGAATAAAATTTGGCAAGTATTGCTTTTGAGGAATAAAAATGTAATATGATGTGACCCTTCACATTACAAAGCTTGCATGCAGAGAGAGGAAACACAAGACATTGACACGGGGCTGGAAATCCCCAAAATGGACAGAAAGCATGCAGGCAACAGAGCAGGAAAATAAGGAATGGCTTCTGTGAAAGAGTCTATAGAGAGAAATATTTTTGAGTTGGAACTCTTGACTCACGGTCCATGAACTATTCTGGCTGAAAAGAAAAACACAATGAAAAAAAAAATCCCTATAAACTCAAAGCAAAGCAAAGAAAACCTGAGATTTATTGTAAATACAACCAGACACTAATAATTAAGAGCAGTCCAGTTCCCCTTTCAGCTTTAATGGTTATGGGACAAATAAACTTGTCAGATTTTATAAACTCTTTGTGACTTTCTGCCTTTCTAAAGTTGATATAATAGCAGGACCACATAGGATTGTTGGAAAATTTAATCGAGTCTCTCTATAGCCAGAATTTAAGGGGGTTAGATAAAATCTTGAGAAATGGCACACCCTGCTAACACAATCATGGATTTTTGCAACTTGCCATTCTTGTGTTGTCTACTCATTTGATTGACTCCCCTGTATATAATCAACTTCTGGTTGACATTACTGCCCTATAAAATACCTTTCACATGGAAGCTCTCAGAATCATGGAGACATTCCTGTGTGGACAGCAAGCTCACTCTACTTAGCTATAACAAAGTACCTTGCCACTCTCTGTCTCCATGAGTGCCCTGGAAGTTCTGTTACAGCTCTGACCCCAGGCCTGGTCTCTGTTGGACTCTCTAAATGTACAGTTGACCAGTTCCACTAGCAGAGGCTGTCTTCACCTTTTCATTCTTTGTTCGGTGGTTGCCATGGCTGTTGTCTACAAAGATGCGTCTTGCCCTTCTTTCTAGCAGTTGTCTGACTGAGTTTTTGAGGAAGGGAATGAAAGAACAAAAAAGGGGAACATAGTGAGATAGTGGGTAAGGGAAATAAAAAGAACTATTAGGCACATTTTTATTTTTAGAGATCTTAATTTTTTGCTTATGTGTATTTATGCGTTTTTGTGCGAGCGTATGGCTCATATGGATTAGTGCCTGAGAAAGTCAGGAGGGGACAATGAATCTCCTGGAGCTGGAGTTATAGGTGGTTAGGAGCCACTTGACATTGGGATTGAGATCTAAACTCCTGTCCTCTGGAGGATCAGCAAATGCTCTTAACCCCTGAGCCATTTTCTAGCCACTCATTGGTGTTGTCCTTGGTAAAGTGAGAGCACAAATTGTTATTTGGTAAAAATTATTAGCAAAACTACAACTATCTGGAGATATTTTTCTGGAAATTTGTGGAATTTGCTTTGACTACAGAATCTGGTGTATCGCAGATTCAATTGATTTATAGCATCAGCTGGTCTAAGGGAGATCAGCACTTCCCTGACATGCTTTAAGACTGTAGTGATGGGACCCCTTAGGTATCCTATAGGATGTGCACCCACAGTTTGGCTTTATATTGACTTTGGAAGGAAAGGCAGTGTACTTTAGCACACATAAAAGTGAGTTAATAATATATTAAACATAGGACATGGCATATTTTATAATCTGTACTTTTATATTTAGGCATAACATTTTCTGTAGTAGTCTTCAGACATTTGAGGAGATTATGGAGTGGGGAAAGATGTGTTAAATTTAATGGCTCTAGATTTTATTTTTCTATAATTACATTTAAGCAATATACTTTAATTAGATTACTTAGCACAGCAGAAATAAGTTTACTATAATAGGCATAATTGTAACTGTTCTATAATATAATAGGTATAATTATGAATTTTATAATTATACATTATATAATTACAATACATTATAAAATGACTATATATTATATAATTACTATACTGTGTACTAAATGCCACAATGAAATTATGCCATTATCATACAATAATATAGTTATTATGTAATTATTGTAGGTATATATTTTAAATCATTACTAGAGTCTGAAATTGATTTCTTATATAATTTGAATGCTTATGTTTAGAGGCAATACTTTTTGAGATTAGCCATCAGCTGTCATGTTTTAACTAATTTCACAGGAAATGAGTACAGACTGCTATTTGAATCCATCTTTTTGGATCAGTAGATGTGACACTTTTCTCAAGTGTTGGTTGACATTAGATCTTTAAATCTGACAAAGACATACTCTTCAATGCATTGTCCAGGAGTAAGCTTTTGAAATTTGTAAAAGTCAATACAGTTTTGTGATTCGAATTGTTTATTTTGAATAAGTTTAAAACAGAAACAAAGTGAAATATGGTGAAAATCAAAGCAATAGTCTTCTTTTGGAAAATGATCCAGAGTCACTGAATATTAGATTTGAGGAAATAAGTTGGAAATGTATTTTTTGCAAGTAAAAATGGATTTTTAATTTTTCTAGATAGTATATGTCTCTAGAGATAACATCTTTGTCTGTACTGAGTAACATCAGTCTTATCTGACTGGGCAAAAGTGTGGATAAGCAGAATATTAAGTAAATTTATAGTTTATGTGCCTGATGATAAATTTTCTTCCAAAGTCTGACTTTGATTTTTTATCTATCTTATTATCTTTTGCTGCTTATTTTATAGCAAAATGAGTTATGATTCCTTGGGAAACTATTCTACACCATTGTACAGTAAGCATCTTAAAAAATTCTGAAAAGCTGATAATCTAAAACTTCTTCTTTTTTTTTAAATTTAGTTGTCTCAAAGTTGTTTAACTTTACTGGCAGTCTGCAGCAACCTCCCCATAGAATCATTTTTGCCTCCCTCTGGCAGTCATCTGCTACGAAGACATGGTCCCTGGAGTCTAAGCCCACATTCCATTTTGCTGATGGAGAGAGAAATAAAATAGCTGTAGCTCAGCTCCACGCAGTTGAGATTTGTTAAAATAGCCTTGGTAACCAGTGCTGGAAAACTTTAGAACAAGCTCCCTAGGTTGATTTTCTTTCCATCTGGTGGTCTAGAGAATTTCTTTATTTTTTTTTTTTTTGTCATTTTGTTTGTTTGCTTGATTGATTGTTTGAGACAGTGCCTTGTGTAGCCAAGACTAGCTTTGGACTTGCTGTGGAACTTAAGATGACCTTGATCTCCGGCTTTTCCTGCCTCTGCTTCCTAAGTGTTGGAATTACAGTGTGTTACAATTTGCCTGGCCTAGAGGATTTTTGAAATGACATTGTGGTATATGTGTTTTTATTTTATTTTAATTTTTTTAGCGTTGATAGCATGCAGTACACTCTGAATGTTCTGTTCTGTGTTTTGCTAGTGTGTGCTGTAGCCAATTTACTATTAAGTGTAGATTACACTGATCTAGACATCATAGAGCCTAGAAAAAGCATTTCAGTTTCTCTATTTATAACATAACCATAACAGCAATTGGAAAGACCAACTGTAGAGAATGATGATTCCAAACTCTGACTGCCTAATACATAGTAGGTATGTTAGATAGACTTTTTGTTGCTGTTATAAAATATCTGATATAGTCAACATTTTCTAAATTACAATAAAACTGTAGTTTGAGTTATGTGAAGCTAATTCATATACATCTTTATAAACATATTTCTGATATAATAAAGAAGATTATTTAAACATTAAAAAAAAGAACCTAAAGGAGGAAAACTTAGTTCGAAATGATGATTTCAGACACCAAAGCAAGAAGGGCATCACAGTGGTCCTTACACACATGGTGGAGTGTGGAGGAGGAGGTGTCGGCTGCCCACTTCATGGCATCTTAAAGGAAAGAGGGAGAGAGTACCTATGCTATTTGGGTTCCTCGTCCTTCTTTTATTCCCTCCAGCTCCCAAACTATTGGATGCTGCTGCCCACGTTCAGAGAAGGTCTTTCTGACCTCAATTCATCTTCTCTGGAAAGGCCATCACAGATACTCCCAGAGCAATGCTTTCTCCTACCCAGTCAACATTAGTGATCACACTGGCTATTTCATAATGTTAATTGATTTCTTCTCACATAATGGATAACATTTGGGATTTAATTTTTAGAGGTGGGAAACATGAAGAAAAATGGAATTTAAAACTAATTTCATATCTTTTCAAGATTTTTAGTGTTAATGTAGTAAATCTTTGTAGAATACAAAGAATTTATAACATTCTAATACCTCTTGAAAGATTAGATGATATTGAAAATTAACTTTTTTTTGTATTTTTGTTTTCATTTTTTTTCCTTCTTTATTTTGTATTTATCAAAAAAACAGTAAAAAGAATTTAAAAATGCCGAAGAGTTAACAATAACTATACAGAGGATAATAATCATAAGCATGGCTTATCAAGGGTGGAAATGCAAATAAGATTACTACACATATATTTTCTTTGTGTTCAGCTTTCCCTCTGAATTTTTTTTTCCATCCCTGTA